>WOVY01013174.1:12500-262630 GCA_013436015.1 Rhipicephalus annulatus | reverse complement strand
TCTGCTTTTAGCTAACACTTACACTTCTACTTCTACTAACGTTTCCTATTGGAACATGCCAATGGCTGCTAATGGGGAATGAGAGACAGAAGAATTTGGCTTTTAGTTAACGCAAACGCTGCGATTTTTTCATTGTTCAACAACGCACAGGAGAAATCTCCTACCGGCACCCCCTTGGAGGTCAAAGCGTAAAACATGCTACGTACTACGAGGGACGAAGGGGTGCCGCTTTAAGGAGCTTCGCCCCTAAAACGATGTTCTAGGTGCTTAAACCACTGTTAACTGTGGCATGATTGTAAGTAGCGCAAAAAAAGAAGGAACGCGAATTGTTACGGAAATGTACTCTTTGCGCTGCTTTCCATCATGTGAACGCCCCAAATTCAGATAACACCTGGTTAACATTAACACCGGTTGTGTTTAAAAAAGCGATTGCTGCAGTCATCCTGCAACATTTTGTTTCGTCACTGAATGGCGTCGGTAACGCGAGTTGAGGGGCGTCACGCAAAATCACAAGTAATTTTTTTCTATTGGTGGTACCGAGCAGTGAAACTTTTCCATTCTGCCTAATGAAATAGTTTGTACATCTGTTGACCTATAAATTATAAATGTTTGACACTTTGTTTGTTTTACTAACATTCCTCCGGCGAGTTTCTGAAGTGACACTCTGTTTTCTGTGGATTGTCATGCACTTGCGATAATGAAGTTATGGTCAACATCGTAGCGGTGTAGTGACGTCAGCCATGGTAAATCAGTAGTTAGTGTGCTCGATTGTTAACACGGAGGTCGTGGGTTCGATACCGTCAGTGGCGGTCGCATTTCAATGGTGGCGAAATGGTAGCGGCCCGGGTGTTGTGCGATGTCAGTGCACATCAAAGAATACCAGATAGTCGAAATTTCAGAGTGGTCCACCGCTACATTCTAATAATCGTACCGTGGCTTTGAGATGTGAAACCCTAGATATTATTATTGTTACGGAAACGAAGAGACGCCGTATGCACGTGGCAGTGGATTAGATGTATTTGAAACCAGCGGTAATGGCGTGACCAGTTCACCAGCGAGCGAGCGGAGACCACCCTTCGTCTTCCTCGTCAGGCAAACACGCGCGTCGCCCCCTAGAATCTCAGTATGCATGCATGTAGCATAATCCCCGGCGGCAGAAGCGCCTTCTCGGCGTATCTAAATGACAACGTCAGTAGGAGAGTGGTAGTGTTTCAAGCGCGTAACATGTACAATATCGGTAGCTTGTTGGGCACATGAAGGCGATGGTGCGACAGGACTTATTTCATATGTCACAGCAGTAACCATACGAAGGACTCGGTATGGACCTCTGTAGGGAGTAAGCAGTTTTTCTGATAAGCCAAATTGACGGGTCGTAGACCAGAGCAGGACCAAAGAACCGGGCGGAAAGTGTACGTCGCGGTGTTGTTGGTCATACAAACGCCGTCGCTTCTCTTCAGAGGTCAGAAGGCGCGTACGAGTGATTTCTCGTGCGTGAGTGGACCGAGTGATAGCGCCCATGGCATATTCACTGGTCGGTACTGCAGGGACGGTATGACGGTGTCTAGAGGCAATGTTGGTTCTCGGCCAAACAGCAGAAAAAATGGAAAGTAACCGGCAGTGTCATGGCGCGAAGAATTATAGGCAAATGTGACGTACGGCAACGCTAGATCCCAAGCGGTGTGGTTGGTAGAAACATGCTTAGCGAGCATGTCAGTAAGAGTTCGATTTAGACGCTTCGTGAGTCCGTTGGTTTGCGGATGGTATGACGTGGTCAGCTTGTGCCTCGTTTGACAGGACTGCAAGATGTCGGCTATGACCTTCGACAAATAGGTGCGGCCACGGTCTGTAAGCAGCTACCGTGGGGCTCCGTGCTGCAAAATCACGTCTTTGAGGAGGAAGTCGGCGACGTCTGTGGCGCAGCTTGTTGAAAGAGCTCGTTTGATGGCATATAACGCTTGGCGTAGTCGGTGGCCACAGCTGTCCACTTGTTACCCGAGGAAGACAAGAGGAAAGGGCCAAGTATGTCCCGAATGTCAAGTGGTTGAAGGCGTCCGGCGGGAAGTGTCGATGGCGTTTAGCGCTGCGCTGACATTTCTCACAAGCCGCAACGTATCTTCTGACTGAGCGTGCGAGCCCTCGCCAGAAGAAGCGTCGGCGTATTCGGTCACCTTGGTGCGTAACACACCAAGGTGACCGGCAGTCGGAAGGTCATGAAGTTCATTTAGAACTTCCGAGCGAAGGTGTTTCGGGATGAAAGCAGCAGGGCCGGTCCATCCGGCTCAAACGTTTGGTGGTATAATACACCATCGTGGAGCACGAATGAGCGATGGGACTAATTGGTAGATAGTGATTCGAGGCGCTCAATGATAGCACTCAAGGGACGCATCACGGCGCTGCTCGTCACCGATGAATGTCATTTGCGAAAGGGAAAGGACACAAGGCTCGGTGTCGGTGTCAGGCATAGTGCTTGACTCAGCAGCCGGGTAGCGGGGACAGGCAGTCTGCGTCTTGATGTAGGCGTCCGGACTTGTACGTCACCGTGTAGGTATACTCTTGCAGTCGCAGGGCCCCAGCGCCCGAGTCGGCCAGTAGGATCCTTCAGTGACGTAAGTCAACATAGCGCATGATGGTCAGCTATTACGGAGAAATTTGTGCAATATAATTATGGGCGGATCTTTGAGACTGCCGAAACAAGAGCAAGACACTCACCACTCTGTAAGGGAATAGTTGCGCTCGGCAAGCTGTGAGGAAGGCGGCTAGCGTAGGCGAACAACTTGGTCGTGTCCCCGTTGGCGGCCTAGGACAGCTCAGATCCCGGGACCACTAGCATCGGTTCGGACTTCTGTCGGAGCGGATGGGTCAAAGTGAGTTAATATAGGTGGAGTCGTCAGAAGCGTGATTAGATCAGAAAAAGCAGCAGCTTGGTTGGTACCCCCACGTAAACGTAACGTCTTTCTTCAGGAGCTCAGTGAGGGGTTGAGCGATGGTTGCGAAACCTTTCACAAACCTTCTAAAGTAGGAACAAAGTCCTACAAAACTCCGGACGTCTTTGACTGACAGGATACAGGAAAACTGGTGACTGCACGAATTTTCCCATGGTCCGGCTGCACACCAGATGCGTCGACAAGGAGGCCCAACAGATTTGGGTGCACGTTAAAGAACCCCAGGTGGTCGAAATTTTCCGGAGTCCCTCCACTACGGCGTCTCTCATAATCAAATGGTGGTTTTGGGACGTTAAAACCCCACAAATCAATCAACAAGGTGGCCCAATACCGTAAATTGCCGGCGTCCGAAGTGGCAATTCGACGGTTTAATTGAAGACCTGCAGTGGCGGAATATGTCAAGAATAGCTGACAAATGCTGAAGGTGGGTCTCAAATTTTTGGGAATATACAACGACATCATCAAGATAACGAAGACATTTTGACAATTTAAACCCTTGTAGCAGAGAGTCTATCATGCGCCCGAACGTGACTGGGGCGTTGCATAGCCGAAACGGCATAACCCTTAAACTGATATAGGCCGTCTGGAGTTACCAACGCAGTCTTCTCTTGGCCTTTTTCATCGACAGCAATCTGTCAGTAGCCGGAACGTAAGTCTATTGAAGAAAAGTATTGGGCGTCATGGAGACAATCGAGAGCGTCATCGATGCGGGGTAAAGGGTCTACGTCCTTTTTCGTGATTCTAATGAGATGACGGTAATCCACGTAGAAGCGCCACGTGCCATATTTCTTTTAACGAGCACAACGGGGGCTCGAAGAGGCCCAAGGGCTCGAAGAGGCTTCTATAATTACTTTGGCTAGCATCTTGCTGAATTCTTGTTGAATTAATTTCACGCTCGGTGGCAGACACCCGGTATGGTCGCCAATATATGGGATGAAAAATCACCTGTGTTAAAGCGGTGCTTAGCGAGTGAAGTCTGGCCGAGTGGAACGCTGTCTATGTCGAATATGTCGCGGTATGAAGCCAGAAGGCGGCAGAGCGCGGCTGACTTCTAAGGTTCGAGGTCCGGGGCGATCATGGAGCGTAAAGTTGCATCGAGGCACGTGGCATCCTGCGAGTGACGTGGGTGATCGGGACATACGTCGGCCGCAAAACAGGTGACGTGGTCGTCAATTAAAGGTCTTAGCGTGGCGACCGATATTCCTTGAGGTAGTTGGAACTGGTATAGCGCATTACGGGGAAGAAGATACGGCCGAGCAGACCGACACAAGAGGACAGAGCGTCTGCTCGGCCGTTTCTTCTTCCCCGTAATGCGCTATACCAGTTCAAGTACGACGAACCAACTCGCCCAATCTTCAACACTCGTGCCTTGAGGTAGCACTTGTTTTATGAAACCAAAATTGATAACAGGTAAATATGTTTGGTTAGAGGCCATGGTTACGACGGAGTGTAGGACAGTAATGTCGCACGCCAGGAGAAGATCAGGAATCGGCGTCACGATATAATCACCGTCAAGCACGAAAGAGGGTGTTGCCAACTCAACGAATGTGAGAGCTTTAGGTGGTATCCGGAAGAAGTCAGTGGTGCACAAGCTGTTCGGGAATTCAGGGTGAGAATTCGGGAGAAGAGGAAGTACTAGGCGGAGAGTACCGGCGGCACAATCGATGAGGGCAGAATGCGTCGATAGGAAAGTCCATGTCGAAGATTAGGTCGTGAGGGCAATTTTCAAGCACCGTAAATAAAACGGGGACATGGCGGCCGGGAATACTAACGCGAGTGGTACACATTCCAGTGATGACCACAGTTCCACCACGAGCGACACGGAGGGCATTAGTTGCTGCGGGCGTGAGGACTTTTTTGAGCAGGCGACACAGATGAGCACTCATTGTGGACACTTGAGCTCCGGTATCGACTAACGCCGTCAAAGAAATACCGTCAACATACACCTGAATCAAGTTCATATCAGTGGTAGCGTGAACGGAGGATTTGGATCAGTCGCAATTGATGCAGCACTACCTCCCGAGCTGCAAAATCTAGTTTTCCGTCCGAGAGGATCCATAGTTTGACCGGCGACGGATAGCGGCGTGGTTGGGGCGATGGGGAACGGCGGCGTTGAGGTGACGACGAACGAGCGGTGGAGCGGCTGTTAGGGACGTCGGAAAAGGGGTACACACGACTGGGCGAATACCGATGGGAGTCCTCGTGTGGTCGAGTAGAGCGAAATGGTCTCCAGTTTGAGGGCGTCCAAGTGCGGCGGCAGTAGCGGGAGATATGACCACCTCGGTGGCAGTGGAAGTAGATCGGTCTGTCTTCTGCAGTTCTCTATTCCGTCGGATTGCGGGATCGCGGAATAAAATGTAAGTCATGGCGTGGTGCATTTTTTCTCATTGGTCTGGAGGTGGGTCGGGAGGCGGAGCAGGCCAAAGGAATACCGAGCTTTGCAATTTCCTGCCTCACGACGGCTTTGATAACGGAGATCAGCGGAAGTGTTTGTGTGGTGCCATGGTCGAGCGGATGTGGTGAAAACGGTGCCGGACATTGCGCCTGAAGCTCTCGTCGAACTATACGTGTCACACTGGTATGGGTGGCGCGGAACAAGATTGGTGCAGCTTGACGGAACAGCCGTGTTTGGTAGCCGCGTAAACTGAGGCAGAACACGGTGGCTTTGGCCATTTCGAAGCAGCGCCATTACTTAGTAATCATATATACTGTCGTGACGTTGGTATACAAGAGAAAGTTGAAGGCGTTGTCCGCGATGCCCTTGAGAATGTGGCCCGCCTTGTCACTGTCATTTGTTCGTCCCACTTTCCGGCACAACGCGAGCACGTCCTGAATGTACGAGACATACGACTCAGTTGAGGACTGCGTACGATATGCAAGTTCTTTTCGTGCTGCCATTCGGCGACCGGACGGGTCCCCAAAGATGTCGCGTAGTCACTCCTTGAAGATATCCCAGCTGGTGAGCTTGGTCTCATGGGCCTCGAACCAAACACTTGGGGTGCCGTCCAAGTAAAATATTACGTTGGCGAGCATCACTGTGGGGTCCCATCGGTGTGTCTGGCTAACGCGCTCGTACACACGGAGCCAGTAGTCAACGTCAAGCAAAGGTTGTGCGGAGAATGTACCGGGATCACGGGGATGGGGCATCGTCAGGTATGTGGTGGCTGGAGCTACGGATGGAGACGCTGATGGGTTGTCGTTATTGATAGCCATGGCCGGAGGCTGAACGGCACGGCCACTGCGAAGCTTCGTGATGAGGACGGGGAACATTCCACCTCCACCAAATATGTTACGGAAAAGAAGAGACGCCGTATCGACGAGGCTGTGGATTAGATGTATTTGAAACCAGCGGTAATGGCGTGAACAGTTCACCAGCAATCTAGCGGAGATTGCCCTTCGTCTCCCTCGTCAGGCACACACGCGCGTCACCCGAATCTCGGTGCGCATGCATGTAGCGAAATTCCCCCATCGTCATTACTTGCGCTGTAAGTACCATGGAGTTGCTTCTTCAACGGAACACGGGCATTAACTTCCCATTGAGTAGCACTTGTGTCGCAACATGATCAGACTGTGACAGTGCTAACAGTGCACAATTCACTAAACTCGGGTGTTGCAGGTTCCATAAGCGCGACCGCAACATCCTTGTGATGTCGAAACGAATGCACGCATACGCTTTTCGCAACATCGAAATTGTGAAAATTCCTCGAACAACAACGTCGTTCGGGCGGTACCGGTGAAGTGTAGGATAATTCAGCTGAGAGGCGTGGACTGTAGTCGTAGCAGAAAGTTTCATTGCTTTAATAATTTCGCTTCGCTGGAACGAGCTCAAGCGTGTTAGCGGCATGCGACTCTCGATAATATCCACTGTGATTGGACTAAATGAAGGGCAAGGTTCTGTTTGGCGTTGCATACCTGTAATTAACGGAATGAACCACGTGTTGCAGAATTCGGGGCGCGTTCTCTTGCTGTGTACGCAGCTGTGCGAATAAGATATCGTGTCTCAGTACAAGGGACGACGCGTATGAATGCTTAAGGGAAGCGATCTTGTGAGGCGCGTTTCAATATACGTCACATTGGTGTCACCGAAGCACGGGATATCTCCGTAGCGGTGCGTACCTAATCGAATGCGCACACCGACGCATCTTCTGGGGAAGCTAAATAGAGTCGCAGCAGGTGGTGTGCTTCCCATTTTGATCGTGTACGACGATCACATCTCAGATGTAGGCTCTCTGCACAGCTGATCGTGCCGCGTCAAAAGCGACTACGGGGACGCTATATGTATACGCTTAACCTAGCTGTGTCAGCGCAAAACATATCGTTCGGACTCTATTCAGTTTCCCCGGAAAACGCGTCGTTGTGCGCAGTAGACTAGGTACGCACAGTTACGGAGATAAGCTGTGCTTCGGCCACGCGGCTCACAAATCCACTTCCGCGCATTTATATGCGTCGTCCCTAATACTGATCGAGACATGATCTTTCAATTGCACAGCTGCGCATACAGCAAGACAATGCGCCGCGACTTCTGCAACACACGGTTCATTCCGTTAATTAAAAGGGCCAACGTCGCACACGCGAACAAGTTCATGGCACACGCACTCGCGAAATGCGCGGCAGGCGACATGCGCCACGAACGACATAAAGCCCTCACGGAGAAGTCATAACTACAGGAGAGCAAATTTCTCTGCCAAATCTGGCGCCAATCTGGCAACCACCACAACTAAGTCTGCCAACTAAGATATGCAACGCCAAACGCAACTTTGTCTTCATTCTTAGCTCGCTGAATGATATTGTACAACAAATGCAATCAAAGTGACTTACGAGCGTCGAACGCACATTAACGCACGAGGGGACGTGTAGTGCAACTCACTGCTCGTGATTTAGCTGATCGTTCATCGTCGCCGTCACTCTCGACGCGTTCTACGTCTAGTGAAAAATTCTCGACATCAAGACGGTTTCTTTGAATAGCACTGCTGAAACTAAACTCTCCGTAGAACTACTTCAATAACAACAACAACACGCCACTCACCACGTGCAACACAAGCACGGCGTCACTCACCACGTTCATGCAACTCCGATTCACGGCAAGAAAAGAGAGAATAAACCATTTATTTGCGACCGAGGAAGCAATGTCGGTGAGTGAGTTCCTTCGTGCGGGATCCCATTAGCACGGGCCGCTGTCCTCGCTCGTCTCGCGAGGGCCTCTTGGGTCTTCGGATCCGAGCTGGACAGAGCTCCCTCTCACCCTACAGTGTTGTGCTGTGCTCTGTGTTGTAGAAGTGAATTGTGTGGCCATGCCCATACTATGTAATACAGGGTGGCTGTTTTAGCGACGCAGAACCTGCACTGTGGTTCGTATGTGCTGGGATCTATCTTGGACAGTATGTATGGCTTGGGAGAGAAGGGGAAAACAACGTATCCCACATGAATGGAGGTAGGACTTCATCATCAAACCACTTCCACGCAACATATGCATCCTCAGTTCCACAAACATCGACTTCGGGCACGGGAAAAAGTTCACAACTACTCATGATCAGATACTGAGGGCGCCTTCTTTGTCGATGCAGCTAGACCAGAGAGCGGCAAATATACAGGAAACGTCATTCATAGTGGAAAACAGGTTGATTGTATATCAGCCCAGGACACAGACACAACTATAGTGTGGAATAAGCAAGAATCGCCCTCGCCCTACGAAACCCGAAGTCCTCTTTCGTTCTAACAGATTCAAAAGAAGCCTACCAAATTTTTTGTAAAGGCTACATTGGCCCCATTGCGCATCGACTTCCTACACAACTTTCGTCCTCACGCTCAGAGGGCGTATGGGAACAGCTGATATGTATACCCGGCCACTGCGGAGTTAGAGGCAATGAGCTCACCCCTGCCTCGGCCCGCGAATTACTCTTCCGGATCTCCGATCCTGGCATATCGCACCCACCCTCGGCTATGCGTATGGATCCGCTCCTAACATGGACAGATATTCTAGAACATCAGAGACTCGAAAGGCGGAACCTTCCGCCCCCGGGGCCAAAGCTAAGTACAGAATCTCAGGTAACATGAACTCGCCTGCACACGGCAAAAAGCGAATCGTTGGCATTGTGCTGCCATCTATAAACAAACATAATAAACAAGCGGCGCAGTTGGCCAAGGTTCGAAAGAGAGAATCGCGACCCTGCGCTGCTTTCCGCGTACAATGAATATTAAAGAATTCATGCACTAGAAAAACACTAACTAATGATATTCGCACGTAAAACAAAGTGAGTTTCAACTGTTAAGGTCATACAATAACATCTTGCAAAAATCTAATATGTGTACTCGTACGCGCGAGTTTCTGCGTATTTTCACGAAAACTTTGCTTCTCGCGAGAACGAAGTAGATTTATCGCGTCACAGAGGGTCCGGTATATTTACTAATGCAAGAAACATACAAAGTGGTTTGTGTTCGTTTTTTCATAACGTGTTAACACTGAGCGTAGCACAGCCTAACAAGCGAGCGTCAGCCTGTTTATCATCCTAAAAAGAACGCTCCCAAATTCCGCTAGGAGGTGCGGCCGTCGATGAACATTGCGACGTGATTGCGATTAAGAACGACTACGAAACTGAAGATAAAAATCTCGATCAGCATTGGCATCATCATCAGCAGTTCATTTGGGAAACGCCTCCTTTAGAAAGATGCCTGTGGAATGGCTCGCGCTCCCAGCATAGTTGGCCTGCCTTTAGTTTTAAAGAAGCTTCGCGCGGTGGCGCTCGCGACCAACACTAACATCACGGCGGCGGGCGGTATCAGCTAAGCGTTTTTCATCTGCGGTCCATAAGGGCGCGCACGGAGGAAGGAGGGCGCGTCAGTCGAGAGTTGTTCAAGACCTGCAATTGCGCACCACTGTTTTGGAGGCTATGCAAATTGTTGCGTTGTTGCACCGTCCGCCACAAGTGACGCTAGCGATAGAGAACATTTTAAAACTATTGAGAGAAAGGGTGTGGCAGCTGTTTTTCTTCTCATGCGGCAGGCATCTTTCTAGAGGAGGCGTTGATTCGAGTTACGTTACTGGTGTTTCATTTCGCTGCCGTGAGATGCCGTGAGCGCCCGTTTGACGTCGAGTTGACCGTTAATAAAAGTCGCGCTCAGAACACCGCGCGCTCTTGTTTGAGTGCAGTTCGCAGCGGCGGCTCCATCAAGTTTCTTTCATTAGGTGCATCGTATTCGTAGTCGCGCATTGCTTGAGACGGGAGGACGATCATGAGCAACGTTACAAAACGTGGAAGACCGAGAGGACGGCGGGGTACCGGCAAGACGAGAGGCACGGCGTGCCGCGGCGGCCGACAACATCGTGGTTCGTGTTCCCGCCAAAGCGCCGAACGCTGGCTTGAAGCCACGGACCTAGCGGCGCCACCTCCGCCGGCTACAAGTGTGACAGAACCACTGTTCGCCCGCATACCCCCAAAACAGAGCACCAAACCGGGCGTCACGACGCACGTGATCTGCTACCACTTCGTGCAGAAGTTGTCCGAACCGTTCGAGTGTGAATTGACAGCCCAACCCAATGCAGAGCCGGGACCAAGCGCAGTCGCCGCCCGTCCTCGGCAGGAACACTCTCTCGCCAACCGCAATGCACGCACCGCATTTGACCGCCGCCACTCGACGCTGTGTCGGATATCGGGCGTCACACGCGCTAGTCCTCGCGGATCTGCGACTTTTACAGCTACATCGGCGGTTGCTGCTAAGCCTACTTCTACGCCGAGTACGCCGCCTCCTCCGCCACTCCTGGCACCGTGCTTCGCTTGCGCGAGAGGAAACCCGGCTTCCACCGTGATATGCGTTTGTGGAGGACACCAGCCGACCACCACTTTCCAGCGGAACCACGATCGGAGCCGCAGCATCCCAACAACGAACCCGGACAACCAGGCGGCCAACTCGTCTTCGCACACCGCATCCGAAGCTGCAGCCTCAGACGACGCACTCATGATAGAAGACGGCGATGAATTGGCGGCTCCTGCAGCCTGCCCGCCATCCCAGAGTCCGTGCGCGGGTGAGCGTGCGATCGCGGACGGCGCCTGTACGCGTACGAGTGTTCGTGAAATCGCATCGCAGACCTCGCCGCCTGGTCCGAGTACGCTTGCACAGGCTCCTACGGAGAAATCAGCCGAGGAGTGGACGGTAGAAGACGTGGTACGGTACGTCAAGGGGATCCCCGGGTGCTCCTTGCACGCTGAGAAGTTTCGCAAAAGGCAAATCGACGGAGGAGTCTTGATAGTTCTTGGACTTTCCCACCTGATTGACTTGGGCGTCCCCCTCGGTCCGGCATTGAAGATATTAAACGCAACATGTGAATTGAGCCAGCGCCCGAATTAGGACGTTAGGCGCATTTCGTTTTAGACCGTGGGCCTTTGTTAAACGACGTGAGGAAGTGGTGTTTTTTCTTTTGATGTTTTTAATTCCGAAAGTTTTTATATTTTTTTACGCTGAGTGACTCGTGCGACAGTGCTGTGCAATAACTTGGATGATTGATATGTGAGGTTGAACGGCGCAAAATTACCGTTTGATTATGAGGGACGCTGCCGTTGAGGGCTCCAGGCCTACAGCATTTCCACCTCTGCACAATAACTTTTCCGGCCATCATGTCCCCCTGGGACCCACGATATCTTGTGTAAAAAAGATCTACCAACATGTTTGTGTTTAATAAACTGTTTTAGGAGTTTTTCATCTCTTTGAATTTTGCAGTATGCAAAGTTAACAGGAGCATGGGGTGAATTAGGGTGTCTTAACTTGACAGTGATTACTAAGCATGTGGGAGGTGACGATGATTATTATGGGTATTGCAGTTCCAATCCTACTTAATTGGAGACTCTGTGATATTATAATATGCGTTAATCATTCGCGTGGGCATGCTGTGGACACCACTTGTTAGTGCATGAGTAAATGTGAACTCTTCGATATAGAGTAGTCTGTAAAACACGCACACTGTTATTAAAAGAACTGATAAGTTTGAAGTATTCGCGGCAATTCGAGATAATTAGGCGTGAAAATTGCTTTGACACGTAGATAACGACAGGGTATCTATCTACCCATGGGTGATACCTTCGATGGCGCGAGTAATAGGCTATAGTGAAACGACAAAAAAATTGGGGAATTGGCCTCTAACAGTTGAACGAAACAATGATATCCTGTCCCTAGTGCGTACCTAACGTAATACTTTTTGTTTGATATTTCTCGAGAAGTCTAAATTGGGAATTACTACAATGTAATCGATATAAGTGACATGTATATGCATGTACACCAAGGAATAGTTTGCGCTGCATTCATGACTGACGCAAGTTTTACCAAGCGACGTTGAGATGCGATTATTTCACGATGACGTCACACATTTTGATGATTTGTGGTGACTCGTGCTGTCGTTGCTGGCGCTCAGAGTCACGTTTGGTCGAGGCGTATATAAGACCTTCAAAAATTCAGGAGCTCATCCGGTATCATGAAAATGGCGGCAAGCTTCTCTTGGCGTGTGCGCGCCTAGACTATTACGTTTGTTTTATTACGTTATGGTTCAGAGGAGTGTTATGCCTGCGAGTCCACAGCGGACGTCCGTGCCTCTGAGAAAGGCAATCTGTGTCAAGGCCAGCCCGCCTGACGCGAACAACTCGACGGCGTCAACAGGCGGACGGCGCCTTTCTGGCGTGCACGTGCAGTGAGTCACCCCAGCAAGCGAGCCCGTCGAGTAAACAACCGGCGTCTTCATGTCTGGGGGTCTGACGCAATGCGCGGTGACGTCACTCGTCCTTGGGTGCAGCCACCTGCAGCGCAGCCTCTCCAGATTCGATGAGAAAGAATGACGCGGCCCAGCGGCGACCCCATTGGAGGAGTCTGCCCTGACGACCAGCGGCGCTTCTGGTTGGACATTTGGGTTGGACCCGGTGCATATAAAAGAAGCCCTGCGGCGCGTCGCGAGCGGCGGTCCTAGGTGAAGCGAGACCTGTTGGAGAGCCGGCATGTGTGTCGCAGCGGATCCGAAGAGCCGAGCTCTCCTCTCTAACACATAGGTCTGCTCTCAAGCAGACCTATGTGTTAGAGAGGAGAGCTCGGCTCTTTGAGTCTCTGTCGGCCCCAGTGCCGAATTTGTAACGCCTCTGTATATATGCTGTACATAAACCTTGTTTAACTCACCGTCGTCTCGTCCGTTCGTCTATCAGCTCTGCGCAGAAGCAGTCACGAGCTGAGAAACCTACGCTACCAAACGGCTGGTGACCTTCCCTGCAGAGTTCGAAGCAGTGGCGCCTTCGGGACGGTGTTGGCGTCGCCGTCTTTCGCAACAGTGGTTGCAGCGGTGGGATTTCGGAGCGCCCTTGGTAACGTCGTCGGAGGTGCGCTTCGCAAAAGGAGAAAGATGTTTTGAATGACGCTCGCGGAATCGATCCACTCGCCCGTCCGTGACCTGGAACGGTGCCAGCTGTGGCTTCTCACAGTGTCACATCAGTCGCGTGATGGATACATTTCTATGTAGTGTGGACACATTTCTGTGTGGTGTGGACACTCATGCAGTAAGTATTGAAAAACGTCGACTCAGTGCGTAGGCGTTGTGCTATGTACAGATGTATGGCCTTGTGTTTGCTACAAAATATGCCATGTCGTCTTTGGTGCAAGGGGAGTAGCCGGTGCCACGCATTGGCACCAACCTCTCTTTATATACATTTAATAAAAAAGAAAAAGCACAAAGGAGCATGGCAACAGCTGCGTCACCATAGCTGTGGCCTGATAGAGGCTCCTGTACACTGCCAGCGGCCGTGATTGCAATGTCAATGCATGTTAAACACCAGTTGGTCAGAATTTCCAGTACCCATCAGTGTGGCGCCTCGCATAATCATATCACGGTTTTGCGACGTAAGGCTCCAGATATAAATAAATTATATTGATTCTAACACTTGTTTTGATCATCCTGGCGTCATTTTTGTCTTACAAAATTCTTTCTCATATGATTGTATTGCTGACTCATGTGAAAAGAAGTAAATGATATATGGGAGTAACGTGCGTTTTTAATCAAGAATTCTTGTTATCCGACAAACATAATGCACAAGAAAGTATATTTTAGGTGCTCTTATGAAAGCCAAGTGGACCACCTCTGGTATTTTTTTTTCTTGGGCGGACGGGGGAGGGGCTCAATGCGTCTTAGATTGTATCTCAGCAGCAATTGTGTGCAATGTACCAGTAGTACACGTTGGTACTGTATGAAATAACGTCACCCTCTCTTTAGTGTCCACTGCCTATCATGGAGATTGCGGAAAAAGCGATTCACATGTCGACCGAACAAACATGACTGTGCGTGCATAATAGAGGGTTGGATTCGAGATGCCAAATTTCTGATTGGCTAAAATTGTTCTAGCCAGAGGTGAAAGAATTAAGGGTCAGGCGCTCTGAATATAAACGGCCTTCTATCAGCTATAGAATTCCTGAATCAATATTCGTACAGGTAATCGAAGAACTTGCGTGTATTGATTACTATAACGCTAACTTTGACGACATTACATCGAAAGGAAGAGAAAAATAAAATATTAATTCTTTTAGAAGCGCTCACAATATTGGTGTGCGTGCGTGCGTGCGTGCGTGTGGTTCAGTGTTTTTCTTATGCACACCAAATTTTACAATGCTTGATTTGGTCCTCATTTCTGAATTATTTCCTAAACGTAACTTTTCGTTTATTCACATGGTCTTGCACATTTTCAGAAGCCGTGTTCTACAGCGCATGTCCAGGAAAGTGTCATTCTTGTTCTCAGTTATAACTGAGAACAACATTTCGTCCGAATTAGAGCAAATCCGGTGTCTGGCGGTAATATTGTGGTCTTCAGTGTTTAAGGTGTGTAATTCTTGTAAATTCATTTATTAATGTTTATCTTCTTTATAGTTTTTTTATTGACGCCCGTACGCACGCCTACGCATGTATTGATTCTAGCTCGCCCTCTAGGAAAGCTATCCGCAGCGGGCGTAGCCCTCTGCGGATAGCCCTCTGCTCATCTTCATACTCCTTCATACTCCTTCATCGCTTTCATGAGATAAGTCGCGCTTTGCGTGCGACTCGAAAAATATTTGGCTCCGTTAATAGGTTAACTAGTGCGAGTATGGGAGTGTTCAAAAGCAATTTATAATCGAGATGAAGCGAACACTCAAATGACCTGATTACAATAGTGAACTGAACGAGAAATAGTAACAGAAAAGTAAAAACTAGAACGCAAAATATAAATAAACAGAAATAACAAGAAAAAAGACAAAAAATGTGTATAGAAAACAGGAGACGGAAAGGAAGAGAAAACATAGGCTGCCTAGCCGCACTTTTCCTTATGTTTGTAACGCCTAGTGTGATCCTGCTTTAATACTTCTACAAAAAAAAAATAACATTGAAGGTGCTATGCAGCTATCTAGGTATCATCAAAATTTTGAACCAAAGTTTGCAACGTTTTCGATTTGTAAGTTACTTTACTCTAAAATCGAATAATACTTTATAATACCACTCAATTATTGGCCGATCTCCCACAGTGGGTATGAGCCACAAGTGAACGGCAACAAGAACAATAACTTGGTGAGCACTCTACCATCTGAGCTACACGGCCGACGTAAAACAGGACGAATTAGTGCGCTATTTGATCAAGCGGGTGAAAGCAGCCTTTGCTCCCTCTTTCTCCATATCCAGTTTTAAGATGGCCACGTAAAATATCGGAGACTGATAGGCGCACGCCGGGCAGAATACTTCTGCAGCATACGGCATTTATGTAAAAAACAGAGCTGATGATTATATGAACCGGCCTAAGGTATCTTATGAGTGGATTGTTGCACTGTTTTGAGTGCATTGTGTCTTTTTCAAATTATTCGATTATTTGAGCTGGAGGACGTTTTGTGTGTGTATGTGTGTGTGTTCGCTTTTCGCAATGTTTCCCCGAGTTATCCGTGATAAAAATGCAGTGCTATACGTTACACTAAATAAAGACACTTTATGCGCAACAACAAGTGTCGTACACGGCAGAGTGACGTGTCGTTGTACACTAGAGCCACGCATCTGTGGCAGACACCCACACGGGATATCGGCCACGAACTTTGTAGCTCTAAAGTACTTGAGTTTTAAAGGCTTACGCCTGTTCAAACGATCAGTGATAAATCTCTCTCTCTTTCTCTCTCTCTCTCTCTCTCTCTCTCTCTCTCTCTCTCTATATATATATATATATATATATATATATATATATATATATATATATATAAAAAATTATGGAAAGAAGCGTACACCTAAGGGCTCGTCTTTCCGTGTTTTTGACACTATATAATGAGATCTAACAGACAGTAATGACAGACAGTAATGACAAAAAAGGTACAGGGGAAGTTATTAGAACCAATGGAATGTAAATAAGAAGAAAGAAAAGTGGATGAAAAAAACCAGCTCACGGCTGGTTATTTTTTCATTTTTTCATCCACTTTTCTTTCTTCTTATTTACATTCCATTGATTCTAATAAATTGCCATGTATATATATATATATATATATATATATATATATATATATATATATATATATATATATATATATATATATATATATATATATTGCCAACTACTTCTAGGAGTGGACTGGTTGGTCGTATGCCAAGGCGAAGGCTCACACCTCTGTTCTGTTCTGTTCTGTTTTAACTGTTTTGCTGTGGAGAGGTTGAGGAGCCTATTGCCTCGGCTACTCCATATCACAAAGTTCTGCAGCGAAAAATAAAATAATAATACAGAACGGTACCCAAAAATTAACAATACGAAAAAAAACATAATAGCACGCTGAAACAAGTTCAAATAACATGCCAATACACAGTTTTCTTCACGCAGTTCACACAGTCATAAACTACTTACACGCACACCTTACTACTCTAATGCCAGTATATACATGACCACACTTTACATAATACCCATTTCTGGCTGTCAGTCATAGGCGCTTGTCCAGTCCGGTCTCCACTACAAAGTCTGTCAGGAAGATTATTGCCTTTTTCTGAAGATGCATCTCAGGCCATGGTCCTAGTAGTTTCTTTATTGTGAGGGGCCGTCTGTCCAAACTTGCTAATTTGTTCTTTAATTTTTCTCTTTCCTTCGCGTATTTAACGCACTCCAAAAGAATGTGGCGAACATTTGCTTCTGAATGACCACAATGGCATTCCGGTGAGTTGGATCGATGTATCTTGTGCAGGAAGCTGTTTGTGTATGCTACTTCCAATCTAAGTCGGTGGATCAATGTCTCTAGGTGTCGCGGAAGGTCTGTCGCTATGGAAAATTTTCTGTGTGGATCAACTTCATAAAGTACCGTTTTCTTTGATTTAGGGCTCTCAAACCACTTTTCCATCGAACAATGGTTAGCTCCTTGCGATATAAAATGTCGAATATCGGTCCCAGATATAGGGATTGTGCAATCCCGTCCTTCCTTCAATGCTTTCATCGCGAGACTATCAGCATCTTCATTTCCCTTTATTCCAATGTGGCTGGGTATCCATTGGAATACGATGTTGTGACCCTGCGATGAGGCATATTCCACAGTTTCTGCGATACATTGTGGTATTTCACCATTTCTGTAAGGCGATCTCACATTTCTGATTAGCTGATGAGCAGGTTTGCTATCAGTGCATATCACCCATTTTCGTGGCTCGGGATTCTCGCAGATAAGCTTAACTGCTTCAAATATAGCCACCAATTCTGCTGTCGTCGATGAAGATTTGTGCGATAATTTGTACATCTTCTTTTCCTGAATTTCGGGTATAAAGACCGCACAGGCTGACGCTTCTTCTGTGCATGATCCATCTGTATATATCTTCGTTTTTTTCATTATGAATTACATGAAGCTGATGAAGTACGAACTGTGCCGCTACTAGAGGTGCCATGTCTGCTTTCTTCTCTATGCCGTCTATTTCACGGATAACGTTGAGAAGTGGCAGCGTCCAAGGTGGTTTTGAAGGTTTCCATTGTTTAAATTCTGGTGCTACTGCTTGAAATGATGATATAGTATCCTGTAGTCTCGTTGCCGTTCTTTGTGTTAGTGCACCAGATAAAAAATGACTTTCATGTTGCGTGAAAATTCTAAATAAATTTCGAGATGTTTCTTTAGTTCGCAGTACTGCCAAAGGTGGCTCTCGAGCCTCCGCATACACTAAAGCACTGGAAGTTGACCGTGGTAAACCCAGACATACCCTCAAGCTCCTTGCCAATAACAAGTGGTCTCCTTTCGGTGGGGGCTGGAAGTCCGTGCAGCAGAGGTAGTGAGTAAGTTACGATGGGGCGTATCCAGGCAACATGTAGGGCTAATAACGACTCTGTAGCACCACCCCATTTGGCCCCGCAGAGATGCCGGAGGATTCGAATGGCCTGCTTCACTTTTTGTTCCAGGGACTGGACATGAGGCGACCATGTTAGTCTCCGGTCTAAAATTACTCCCAAGAATTTATGAGTTTTAACCATTTTAATAGGCTGATTTTGCAGAATAATTTGGAAATTTCTAGGTCTTTTTAATGTAAACGGAAGTATGGCTGTTTTTGCCAGACTCAGTGCCATACCTTTTTTTTAGAAAATGGTCTACATTATCCAATCCATCTTGTAGAGTTTGTTGTATATCCAAAAACGATGGACCAGACGTCCAAATACTTATATCATCAGCATATACTGAACATCTGATGTTGGGTGGAAGATTATACGGGAGCTGCGCCATGACTGCATTAAAGAGAATAGGGCTTAGTACGCTGCCCTGTGGCACTCCTTGGGTGACATGTTCTGACGTTGGGCCCTCCTGCGTAACTACAAAAATTTTACGGTGCTTCAGGAAGTCAGCAATCCAACGCAGTATCTTGCCCTTGAATCCCTGTAACGCCAGGCCTTCCAGAACGTGAACGTGACTCACTGTGTCGTATGCTCGGTGGACATCAAGGAATACAGCGACAGTGATGTTTCCTTGCGTTCGTTGGTTTTCCACATCTGTGACCAAATTCAGAATGCAGTCCATTGTGCATCTACCTCTTCTGAAGCCCGCTATGCTTTCTGGTAGTAGTTTTTTCATGTCTTGCCACCATAAAATTCGTTCATTGATCATTTTTTTCCATCACTTTTGAAAAACAACTTGTCAAACTAACCGGCCTAAACGAGTCCAACTGCATAGGGCTCTTCCATGGCTTTAGAAACGGTACATGACACCTCAAAAAAGAAAGAGGCTCACACCTCAAAAAAGAAAGAAGTGCGCGTGGGCCCCCGCTCTGGAACAAACCCCACCGACGCGCTTGGTTAGAGCCCTCTAGCTCAGACGTCAATAAACCTTGTCGACCCCCCTGGAGCGACGTGACAATTGGTGGATGTGCTTGGTAGCCCCTTACGGATGTTTCAGACCCCTCCTGGAAGCGGCACCACGAGCCCAGTGCGAGTCAACACTCCCGTTCATCCGACAAGCCGCAGGATCAGGGGATTACCACCCGAAGCTGACCTTACAGTTCACACCAGTATGATGAGCACGTCCGTTCAAACCACTTTAACAGGTACGGAAAACCCCACGGTGACTCGGTACACCCTCGAAAGTCCACAGGTTCCGACACCGTTTCATGGAACCGAGCTCGAAGACGTCGAGGACTGGTTGGTCCACTTCGAGCGCGTGGCTGCTTTGAACGAATGGAACGACGCGGCCACACTACGACGTGTGTACTTCTATTTGGAGGATGGAGCACGTACTTGGTACATGAATCACGAGGAAGAGATGACATCGTTGCCCGAATTGCGCCGCCAGCGGTTGGATACTTACTGAAGTGCTAATCGCCACGAACGAGCCGAGAGAGCGATCCAGGACCGCATCCGGATGCCCAATGAAACTGTCATGACCTATGTGGGAGATATAACTTGCCTGTTCCGACGGGCTGATCCGAGTAGGACAGAGGAAAAAAAAAGTTGCGTCACCTGATGAGGGGAGTTAAGGAGCAGCTTTTCGCTGGCCTTGTACGGAGCCCTCCGAACAGGGTCACCGAGTTTTTGTCTGAAGCCGTCACGATGAAAAAGATGCTTCAGCATTGATCCACCCTTTATGAGCGGCAAGTGAACACGTCCAGTGCTCAAGTTCTCACGACTATTGGGAGCTACACCGAGTGTCTGCGCGACCTTATCCGCTCTATAGTACGCGAGGAGCTGCAAAAGGCGGCCGCACCACCACTACCTACGGTGAGTTCCATTGCAAGCATAGTCCAGGACGAGCTGCATCTAGCCCTTCGTGATTATTTGAGTCTGGATAACGCCACACCCGCCCCGGCTGACTACCACCGTGCGACCTATGCGGAAGCCTTGAAGCGCCCACCTTCCTCTTCCCCGCTGCTTGTTCAGGCACCTCCTACGGTTTCACTTCAGTCGGCACAGCCTCTACGGTACTTCGAGAACACACGCACGCCCCCACCCTTCGTTTACGCCAGCCCTGTACATATTCCGGAACAACCAGCACGCTACCTTGACGACACACGCGCTTCGCCTCGGAAATCTGATGTTTTGCGCACTCCTGATCGCCGACCTCTGTGCTTCCACTGCGGTAAAGCGGACCATTCGTACCGCCAGTGTCCATACTCGGGCTGCGCGGCTTTTCAGTATATTCAGCGCCTTCTCGGTATGGCCAGCGACCCCGGCACATAGAAGACTACCTGGCTGAACAGCGCATGCCACCACCTTCTGGACGGCAGTCGCGCTCACCGTCGCCGAAGCGCTTTTCATCTTCGCCCCAGCGACATGCTGGCGCACGGTCCCCCAGTCCCCGCCGGGAAAACTAATGCAAGCGACACTTGGAGGCGAGGTCGCTGGCAGTCGAGGTGCTGAAGACCTCCGATCGATGCTAACAGGAAAGGGTGTAGATTCAACTGAGCGATATGTGCGACTTTTTCTGGATATACCGGTGCTGATGTACGGCTATTCAGTAGGTGCTTTAGTTGATACCGGGGCTGACTATTCGATACTAAGCGGGAAAACGACCAGACTACTAAAGAAGGTGATCACGCCCTGGCATGGCTTCGTCATTCGAACGGCTGGTGGCCACACCGTCTCTCCGCTTGGAACCAGCACGAGTAGAGTTCGGGTCTGCGGTTATACATTTGTAGCAAGTTTCCTTATGCCCCGTGAATGTTCACGCGACGTTGTTCTTGGTGTTGACTTCCTGCAGGAGTATGGAGCTGTCATTGATCTTCAAGACAATCGCATCACCTTCTCAGCCGACCGAGCAATCGACAAGCAGGACGACCAACAACGTGCCGACGTTCTTCGTGTTTCTGCTGAAAGTATAACGCTTCCTCCAAGAGCCAGTGTTATAGTCGATGTCACATGCTGTGGATTGCAAAATGGTGGAGCGATTGCAGAAAGTAATTGTGGACACCTGCTGACTCAAGGTGTTTATGTGGCTAAGAGTATCATACAGCTACGTGATGTCCGATCTCAACTGCTCGTTACAAATTTCAGCAACGACCTTTTTCGTGGCACTTCGTTAGCGTTTGCAGATGAATTAAGAACCGTTCTCATCTGCTTCTCGTCGGACGCAGTAAAGGCCGCCGATACGTCTCTAAACAATATCGATATTAATTCTAACATCACACCAATAAACCAGACAGCACTGCGAAAACTCTTGCTTGAATTCAAGTCATGCTTCGCTACTTCCTCTAAGGTGCGCCAGACTTCGATCACTAGGCACAGAATCATCACTTACCACGACGCCCGCCCAGTTCACCAACAGCCTTACTGCGTGTCAGCGAAGGAACGAGAAGCCATTCGTACGCAAGTTCGAGAAATGCTTGACGACGGCATCATCAAGCCATCCAACAGTGCGTGGTCCTCTCCGGTAGTCCTAGTCAAGAAGAAAGACGGAACGCTACGTTTTCGCGTTGATTACCGGAATCTGAACAGCGTGACTAAAAAGGACGTGTACCCGCTGCCACGCATCGAACACTCGTTAGACAGATTACGCCGCGCCCACTATTTTTCCTCTTTGGGTTTAAAAAACGGGTACTGGCAGATAGAGGTTGACGTGCGAGACCGCGAGAAAACAGTCTTTGTCCCCTGATGGCCTGTATGAATTTGGAGTTCTTCCTATTGGTTTGTGCTCAGCGCCCGCAAGTTTCCAGCGAATGATAAACACTGTGCTTACTGGTCTGAAGTGGCAAACTTGTCTCGTATACCTTGATGATGTCGCTTTTTTCTGAAACCTTCCAGCAACATCTTCACCGTCTCAGGAGTGTAATACAGGCTATTCAATCAGCAGATATTACACTCAAACCGCAGAAGTGTCACTTTGGTTATAAAGAGCTCATATTTCTTGGCCATGTATTCGACGCAAAAGGAGTTCAACCCGACCCCGACAAGCTTGCCGCTGTAGCCGCGTTTCCGCATCCTACAGACAAAAAGGCTGTTCGGCGCTTTCTGGGCTTGTGCGCCTACTATCGACGATTTATTACAGGGTTTTCGAAGATAGATGAACCCTTGACTCGCCTTACACGCGACGACACATCGTTTGTATGGGCTACCGAGTAACAGGCTGCTTTTGCCGAGCTACGACAGCGGATGCAGTCAGCTCCTGTTCTTGGGCATTTTGACGTTTATGCTGACACAGAGGTGCACAATGACGCCAGTAACATCAACCTCGGCGCAGTGCTCGTCCAGCATCAACACGGCAAAGAACGAGCCATAGCCTATGCCAGCCGCTAACTGTCGCGTACCGAAGTGAATTACACGACCACAGAGAAAGAGTGTCTCGCAGTAAGTTTCGCCCGTACCTCTATGGTCGTCCATTTAAAGTGGTGACGGACCACCATGCCCTCTGCTGGTTGGTAAACATACGTGATCCCTCTGGACGACTGGCCCGATCGAGCTTGCGTCTACAGGAATTTGATGTGACCATCGTATATAAGTCTGGACGGAAGCATGAAGACGCTGATACACTGTCGCGTGCGCCCATACCTCTAGTCAATCAAGAAGAAGAGGACTATGACGGTTTCCTGGGCGTTCTTAGCTCATCTGACTTAGGCAGACGCCAGCGAGAGGATGAAGAGTTTCGACCGCTCATTGACTATCTGGAGGGTCATAGCGCCGTTATACCTCGCCATCTATCTCGCGTCGGGACGTTTTTCTGCCGCCGAGATAATGTCCTGTACAAAAAATAAACGCCCGTTTTACGAGCCGCGCTTACCTCCTCGTCGTTCCGAAGGACATGCGGGACGAAGTCCTCACCGCGTGTCATGACGAGCCCACATCTGGTCATCTAGGTTACTCGCGAACGCTCGCCAGAGTAAGTTAGGCGTACTACTGGCCCGGACGTTCGGCAAGCATGAAGCAGTACCTTAAAAGCTGTCGTAAATGGCAGCGTCGAAAGTCGCACCAAGCTAGCCAGCTGGATTACTTCAGCCAATTGATCCACCCCACAAGCCATTTGACCAAGTCGGCATGGACATTTTCGGCCCATTTCCTTTATCGTCCGACGGCAACAAAATGGGTCATTGTTGCAACTGACTATTTGACCCGCTATGCTGAGACACAGGCGATACCACGAGCCACGGCTTCTGAGGTAGCACAGTTCTTCATGTGCCACATGGTTCTGCGCCACGGTGCTCCATCTACAGTGATAACCGGCAGAGGAACAGCGTTCACTGTATAGCTTAATAATGAAGATTTTCGGCTAAGTAACACTAGGCATCGAACGACGACTGCTTACCATCCGCAGAGCAACGGCTTAACCGAGCGACTAAATAAGGCAGTCACAAACATGATATCCATGTACATCGACGTCCAACACAAAACATGGGATCGCATTTTGCCTTAAGCGACGTTGGCTTATAACACCGCCGTTCAAGAAACAACCCGATTTACAACGTTTCGCCTTCTCTACGGCCGCGAAGTTCAGACGATGCTGGATGCGATGCTCCCTTGTGAAGACGCCGATCAATTAACAACTGACGCAGAAGAATTTGCAGAGCGTGCCGAGGAAACTCACCAGCTCACCCGGCTACACATTGGTCAGCAGCAACAGGTCAATGCACGACGTTACAATATGCGTCACAATGACGTATCTTACATTCCGGGAGACCAAGTATGGGTTTGGACCCCTGTTCGTCGCCGTGGCCTCTCCGAAAAGTTGTTCAGCATATACTTCGGTCCGTATAAAGCATTACGCCGCGTGAGTGACGTAAACTACGAAGTGGTTCCGGACGCTACGTCGTCACGATGGGCACAACGAAGACAAACGACCTCTGACATTGTTCACGTGGTGCGCGTAAAGCCTTATTTTGCGCGTTCCTAAAAAACCACTTTTCACCCCACCGCGGTGGTCTAGTTGCTAAGGTACTAGGCTGCTGACCCGCTGGACGCGGGTTCGAATCCCGGCTGCGGCGGCTGCATTTCCGATGGAGGCGGAAATGTTGTAGGCCCGTGTACTCAGATTTGGGTGCACGTTAAAGAACCCCAGGTGCTCTGAATTTCCGGAGCCCTCCACTACGGCGTCTCTCATAATCATATAGTGGTTTTGGGACGTTAAACCCCACATATCAATCAATCAAAGACCACTTTTCCTGTGTTTTTTTTCTTTTTTGTGCTCCAACAATTGCCTCATCATTGGTGAACTTATCGCGTGTAACATTTGATTATTGGTGCCCTTTTTTATTGTTTAAGCTACTTTATTTTGGTTTTATTTTTCAATAGCTCCACAGCATCGGGACGATGCTCTTTCTTTTTTTTTTTGAGGAGGAATATTGCCACCTACGTCTAGTAGTGGGTCGTATGCCAAGGCGGAGGTTCAAACCTCAAAAAAGAAAGAAGTGCGCGTGGGTCCCCGCTCTGGCAAACAAGCCCAACCGACGCGCTTGGTTAGAGCCCTGTTGCTCAGACGTCAATAAACCTTGTCGACACCCCTGAAGCGACATGCAAATATATATATATATATATATATATATATATATATATATATATATATATATATATATATATATATATATATATATATATATATATATATATATATATATATATATATATATATATATATATATATATATATATATATATATATATATATATATATATATCATGCTTTCGACACAAAATTATTGAAATGTAACAGACAATAATGCCAAGGACGGTATAAAGGAGATTATTAGACCGAATACTTACGTAAATGTGAAAAAAGGAAAGTGGATGAGAAATGACTTGCTGTTATCACCGAGATAATCGAAAAGTTCCTTGTCGGTTCCTGCCCACCGCAAGTTATCTTGTCACGGCCGACTGGCTGGCTGTATCCCGCCGTTTCCGTTAATACCTCAGCTCATAGAAGCACAAGATTGACTGCTTGTTCCTTGACCCCTTGTTCTTTGAATCACTACGCTGGATGTCACTAACTAGCGCTCAGATATGATTATTATTTTTCTGATTCTACATCTGGCTTGCACGTGCTCCTTTCAAAAGCGCGAAGTCGATGCCACCGACGCCACTGCCACGATTTTGTTATACGCTTGTGAAGCGTCTCATCAAAAAGGCATAGAAACAGTCGTCCACATTACTACGTTTCAAATTACACGTGTCAGTTTCGAAAGTTATCTTCTTTCTAAACTACGGCGAAGTTAGCACGCGCTAGAAAACATCCGCGCGCGACGCACGCGGTTTCGCTCGTTCGAACAAACGTTCTTCAGCACGCGCTCTGAGCATCACCAACTGAAACGCGATCGCTGAGGACGGGAAAGTCTTGAGACGCCAACAGCGTCGACTGCATACAGGCGAACGCCGAGAATCACAGTAAGTGACCGACGTCAAGATAGTTCGACCCTTAACGCCATGCCTGTACCGAATCGTCGGCAAAGACGTCACGTTAAGGACCAGAAAGCGCGCAGCCGAGCCGCTTCGACGGGCTCCTGCGGAACTCCCAGAGGCACACCGCCGTACTCCGGGCAACGTCCACAGCGACTCGAGACCCGATCGGACATTACCGAAGATCCGTTACCCGAAGCCGGCAGGGCCTTAGTCCTATCGGACCTCATTCGCCTCTTGCCCGCCCCGACGGTGTCCAAGCCAGGCGTGATAACGCACGTCATCGACGGGTACGTCATCCAGGAGTCATTGCAACCTTTGTCAACTGCGACCGCGGCAACGACGTCCAGTGTTGAGGAGGCGCAGCGTTACAATGACGTCAGCAGCATGGACGAACCACTGTCGATGATGCCGGGCCCGGGGACGGACCCCGGTACGTCTGGAGCCGTAGCGCAGGATTTGACCGCTAAGCGCGAACATCCGCCCTCCCTGGATTCGTCCTTCGTCGAGACGCCTGGCACAGCCGAGTCACTTCCGGGTGCTGCGAGGTTCACCGTGAAATTGAGGCGCAGGCGGAAGACTTCGTCGCTGGTCTGCAGGAAGACCAAAGAAGGCCTCAAGACTACTCCGAGAAAGACCGCCTCCTCTGTCCGAGACACCGATGCGACCTCCAAGTCTGAACTCGTCAATGGGACGCCACCAGAAGTCCCACCGATGGCTCCCCGGGGCTCAGTGGCTTCGCGGGTATCTCCTCCGCTGCTAACCAAAAACCGGCAGCGTCAGCAGGAACCTGCATTTCCACTGCAGAATTGGGGTAACTCGCCGGAAAACTGGACGGTGGATGACGTAGCACAGCACGTTTCCGGGATACCTGGGTGCGAGCGCATCGCTGAGTAGTTCCGCCACCACGAGATCGACGGCGGCGCGTTGTTCCTCATCAAGGAACACCACCTCATCAGGATAATGGACATGAAACTGGGACCAGCGTTGAAGATTTGTGCTGCCATTGGTTCACTTCGCGAGGTGTTGTCCTAAAACGAACATGTGGCACACGTCTGAAAAAAATAAAAAAGGTGTTCTAAATGTGTAAACCACTGTTCACTGCGGCATTATCGTAAGTAACGCAAAAAAGGAACGCGAATTGTTGCTGATTGATTGATTTATTTGTGGGGTTGAAAGTCCCAAAACCACTATTTCATTATGAGAGACGCCGTAGTGGAGGGCTCCGTAAATTTGATTACCTGGGGTTCTATAACGTGAACCCAAATAACGCGAATTGTTGCGGAAATGTACTCTTTGCGCTGCTTTCCATCATGTGAACGCCCCGCCGCGGTGGTCTAGTGGCTAAGGTACTCGGCTGCTGACCCGCAGGGCGCAGGTTCGAATCCCGGCTGCGGCGGCTGCATTTCCGATGGAGGCGTAAATGTTGTAGGCCCGTGTGCTCAGATTTGGGTGCACGTTAAAGAACCCCAGGTGGTCAAAATTTCCGGAGCCCTCCACTACGGCGTCTCTCCTAATCATATAGTGGTTTTGGGACGTTAAACCCCACATATCAATCAAATCCATCCATCATGTGAACGCCCCAAATTGAGATAACATCTGTTTAACATTAACACCGGTTGTGTTAACAAAAACGATTGCAGTAGCCATCCAGCTCATGTTTTTCGCCATTGAACGACGTCGACAACGCGAGTTGAGTTGCGTCACGCAAAATCACAAGTGACTTGTTTTGTCCATTGGTGCTACCGAGGATCGAAACTTCTCAATTTTGCGTAGCGAAATAGTTTGTACATCTGTTGACTGTAAATTAAATGTCTTGTCTGTGGCACTCCGTTTTTCGTGGATTCTCAACACTTGCGATAGCGAATCAACGATAACGATAATGCAGCAACGATAATGCAGCAAAATACTGTCTGCGTTACCGAAGATCCCCGTACATGAACACCGTCAATGGTTAATTTCTATAATGCAAGAAGCAAGTTATTCTGGTAAAACAAGCGATTGATTCGAAGGTAATCTGTTGAAGCAATACTTCTTTGCAGACTAGTAGGTTCCTACTTGAAAACTCGAAACTCAACTTGCTGGCCGAGTTGAAGGAAAAACCTGTCTCCCTTCTCGTTTTTCCTTCAGGTTGCGCGCCGAAGCGAGTTTTCAACATTAGTAATAATTCTTAAGAATTTCGACATCAAGCCCTTGCAAGCGCCACTACAGAAATGTGACCGCGCACAATATATTTAATATGCGACGGAGCAATCAGCGTCTGTAACATCGATGCAAGGTTCAAAACCACCTCAGTCGCGCTTTACCAGAAAAACCAACGAAAAAATTTGAAACGCGCAAATTTCACTTGCCGTATGAGCACAACTTGCACGCGCTGCACCTCTGCTCTTCTCCACATCGCATGAGCTCATAAAACGTCACGTCTGCATCGTGCATCGGCATTTGGTCCCTGAGCGGAAATTTATAATTGATAAACCACCCCAATCAATCAATCAATCAATCAGCTAAATACAGAAAACGGTATGCACGCGAATTCCCCCATCTTCGTCATCGAGCCGCAAAATCGAAAACCGAAACTCACGCCTAGCCGAAATAAGGCAACGAGTACCTAAATCAAGAACCGAAAATGAAAATCTTGACTAGCGATGACATCATCATCATCAGTAAGTCATTCATTCGGGCAACGCCTCCTAAAAAAATTATGCCTGGAACGTGAGCCGCAAACGCGCTGCCCCACCCTCTGAATTTACCCTCCTCCTTCGGTACGAAGGGGAGCGTCTCCGCAGCCGCCCCCTGCGAACAAAGCCATGCTCTCACAGTTGCCTCCGAGCAGCCGTGATGTCACGTGACTGAGCGGTACCGAGGCGAGTGGTCTCACGCGGCGGCCAGTCGCAACACAAGGCGCAGGAGGCATGGCCTCCGAGATTGCGTGCTGCAGCAGGAACTCCCAGTTGAAAAGAGAGCGACGTTCTAGGCACAGATTTTCTAGGAGGCGGTGATTCCGGTCACGTTATCTGTGTTTCATTTCGCTGCCGCGAGATGCCGCGAGCACGCGTTTGATGTCGAGCTGACCGTTAATAAAGGGCACGTGCTCAGTGTTGAAGCACAGTTCACAGAGACGCGATTTGTTCGAGACAGTACGACTACGATGAGCAACGCTTCGAAACGTGGAAGACCGACGTGACGCCGGGAGACCGGCAAGGCGAAAGGCACGGCGTGCTGCGGCGGCCGGCAGCGTCATAGTGCGTCTTCCCGAAAAAGCGCCGAGCCCTGGTTAGAGAACACGGAGCTAGCGGCACTACCTCCGCCGGCTACAAGCGTGACAAAACCACTGTTCGCCCGCATTCCCCAAGAACTGGGCACCAAACCGGGCGTCACGACGCACGTTATCTGCGGGCACGTCGTGCTTGAGTCGTCCGAACCGTTCGAACGCGGATTGAGAGCCGAACCCACTGCAGAGCCGGGAGCAAGCGTCGTCGCCGCCAGTCCTCGGCAGGAGCAGTCTCTCGTTAACCCCAGTGCACGCACCGCATTTGACAGCCGCAACGGGACGCCGTTGCGGTTATCGGGCGTCACGCACGCTAGTCCTCGCCGATCTGCGACTTCTACCGCTCCATCGGCCGTTGCAGCTAACCCTACTACGCCGAGTACGCCGCCTCCTCCGCCCCTCCTGGCACCGTGCGTCGCTAGCGCGATGGGAAACCCGGCTTCTACCGTGATATGCGTTTGTGGAGGACACCAGCCGACCACCACTTTCCAGCGGAACCACGATCGGAACAGCAGCATCCCAACAACGAACCCGGACAACCAGGCGGCCAACGCGTCTTCGCACACCGCATCCGAAGCGAGAGCCCCAGACTACGCGCTCGTGAGAGAAGAGGGCGATGAATTGGCGGCTTCTGCAGCCTGCCCGCCATCCCAGCGTCCGTGCGCGGTTGAGCGTGCGATCGCGGACGGCGCCCGTACGCGTAGGAGTGTGCGTGAAATCGCATCGCAGACCTCGCCGCCTGGTCCGAGTACGCTTGCACAGGCTCCTACGGAGAAATCAGCCGAGGAGTGGACGGTAGAAGACGTGGTACGGTACGTCAAGGGGATCCCCGGATGCTCCTTGCACGCTGAGAAGTTTCGCAAGGAGGAAGTCGACGGTGAAGCCTTGCTACTTCTTGGAATCAAACACCTGACTGTCGATATGGGCCTCCCCGTCGGTCCGGCGGTGAAAATATGGTGCGCAACACGGGATTTGCGCCAGCGCCCGCATTAGGACGTTAGGCTCATTCCGTTTTAGACCATGGGTCTTAGTTGAACGACGTGAGTAAGTGTTTTCTTCTCTCGATGTTTTTAATTCCATGACTTTTTTTTACGCCGATTGACACGTGCCACAGTGCTGCACAATAACTTTGATTATTGACATGTGGGGTTTAACGTCCCAAAACAGCCATATGATTATGAGAGACGCCGCAGGGGAGGGCTCCGGACATTTCGACCACCTGGGGTTCTTTAACGTGCACCCAAATCCGAGCACACAGGCCTACAGCATTTCCGCCTCTGCACAATAACTTCTCCGGCCATCATGGAACCCTGGGACTTCCGATATCCTGTGCACAAAACAAAACAAAAACTAGGTACCAGCATTTTTGTGTTCAATAAAGTATTTTAGGTGTTTTTCATCTCTTTGATTTTGCAGAAAGCGAAGCCAACCGGAGCATTGATGAATTAGGGTGTCTTAACTTGACAGTGATTACTAAGCATGTGCAACGTGACGATGGTTGAAATGGTTATTGAAGTGTCAGTCCTACTTGATTGGAGACATTGATATTAGCACATGCGTCATTCATTCGCGTGGGCATGCCGTGGACATTGTCAGTACATCAGTAAATGTAAACTCTTCGATATAGAATATAGTGCCTAAAAAACACGCCCGCTGTTATCAAAAGAACGCATAGTGAAGTATTGGCGGCATTTCGAGATAATTAGACGTGGGAATTGCTTTGACACGTGGATAACGTCAGGTTATCTGTCCATGGGTGATGCCTTCGCTGGCACGAGTGCTAAGCTGTAGTGAAACGACGAAAAATTGGGGAATTGGCCTCTAAGAGTTGAACGAAACAGTGATATCCTGTTCCTAGTGCGTACTTCAACACCGTGATAGTCTTTTTTTGCTTGATTTTTCTTGAGGAGTCTGAATTGTGGATTATCACAATGTAAACGATATAAGTGGCATGGATACGATGGAATAGTCGAGATGGTATCACTACAATGCAATTGATACACCTGGCACGTGTATGCATACAACGGAATAGTTTGCGCTGCGCTCATGGCTGACGCAAGTTACAAAACGACGTTGACATGCGATGATTCCATGATGACGTCACAGGTTTTGATGAATTGTGGTGACACGTGCCGTCGCCGCTGACGCTCAGAGTTGCGTTTGATTGAGGCGTATATAAGACCTTCGAAAATTCAGGAGGTCACCCGGTATCATGAAAATGGCGGCAAGCTTCTCTTGGCGTGTGCGCTCCTAGACTATTACGTTTGTTTCATTACATCATGGTTCGAAGGAGAAAGATTTATTGAGTTACGCTCGCGCAATATGACCACCCGTCTGTCCGTGACCTGGAACGGTGCCAGCTGCGGCTTCTCACAGTGTCACATCAATCGCGAGGTGGACATATTTTTACGTAGTGTGGGCACATTTCTGTGTGGTGTGGACACTCAGTATTGAAAAACGTGCTCTCAGGGCGTAGGCGTTGTGCTATGTACAGATGTATAGCCTTGTGTTTGCTACAAAATTTGCGATCGTGTTTTTTTTTTGCAAGAGGAGTAGCTGGTGCCTTGCATTGGCACCAACCTCTCCCTATATACATTCATTAAAAAGAAAATAGAATAGCCTAGCGTGGCAACAGCTGCGTCACCACAACTTTGGCCTGATAGAGGCTCGTGTAAACTACTAGCGGCCATGACTGCAATGTCAGTGCATGTTAAACAACACCAGTTGGTCAAAATTTCCAGAACCCATCATTGGCGTGACCTTTTGTGAGGGCCGTGGCTCTCGCCGTTTTTCTTTCTTGGTGTACTTGTGGATGCATGTGCTTCGGTAAGGGTGGAACCCTCAGTCTTTGGAGAACGTCCCGGGGTAGCTGCTTTGCTACCTCCGGAGTCGTCGCTGGCGCGTTGATTCCGATGCGCTGTAGTATTGTTCTTCCCGTCCTGGTCTGGGACAGGCGGTGATACTGCGCCGTTCGCTGGGCTTCTGCGATTTCTTCCAGCGTGTTTTGAACGCCCAACGAGAGCATGCGTTCCGTGTTGGTGTGGGGGTATAAGCCCAGGGCCGTCTTGTACATCTTTCTGATCATCGCGTCAATTTTGATCTTCTCCGCCGCTTTCCAATTGTGTAACGACGCTACGTAAGAGATGTGGCTGACTGCAAACGACTGGGTGAGTCGTAGTAGACTGTCTTCTCGCATGCCCTGGTATCGCGTGGCCACCTTCTTGAGTAGGCGGGTGGCCAGCGAGAGCTTTGCGTGGAGCTTCTGTACCGTCACGTTGTTGCGGTTCCAGTCCTGGAGGTGCAGCCCCAAAACTCTGAGCGTCTGCACGTGCGGTATCGGCGTTCCGTCTTGGGTTACCACGTTGATGTTCTGCGTTGTCGGGCGTCACGCACTTCGCGGTGAGATCACTAGCAGTTCCTACTTGGTTGGTGAATATTTGAGTCCGGTGGGTCATAGGTGTTCTTCTACGGCGGCGACGGCTTCTTGGAGGGCTGCCTCGATCTGGCTGTCGCTTCCTCCCGTTGACCACAGCGTGACACCTACGCCGACGTTCTGCAGTGGTACAGAACGAGCAGACGCCTCTACCCACCGCCTCACCGAGACCTACAACGCAGAGAAGCAGCCACACTACGGCAGTTGCAAACACAAGCCATCTGGACCCCCGTCCGGGCAAAGCACGTTTGCCCGGAGGTTTACACCACTGATGTATGCCAACACTGCAAGAAGGCGCGAGCCACCCAGAGACACCTCCTTGGGGACTGTGCACCAACGCCGGGTAACCAAGAAGTAATGCCAACTGCCATAAGCAGCAAAATTATCAGCCGAAAGCCAGGCAATCAAAGAGACGTGGTCCAGCACGTGCTTAGCATCCTGGAACGCCAGCGGCCGAAAGCGGCGCCCCCACGGGTTTGACGCGAGTAGGTTGCTGCTCCGGGACGTCCGAGCACGCTAGTGTCTCGCTTTAATCCCCCTCCCCCTTTCCTCTTTATGCCGGATCGTCAATAAAGTTGTTTCACTCACTCACTCAGAACCCATCAGTGCGGCGCCTCGCATAATCATATCACGGTTTTGCAACGTAAGGCTCCAGATATTAATAAATTATGTTGATTGTAACACCTCTGTTTCGAACATGTTGGCGTCATTTTTGTCTTACGAAATTCTTTCTCAGGTGATTGTATTGCTGACTAATGCTAAAAAGAAGTAAATTATATATGGGATAAACGTGAGTTTTCATTCAAGAATTTTCGTTATCCGACAAACGTATCGCACAAGATAATATATTTTAGGTGCGCTTATCAAAGTCAAGTGAACCACTTCTGGTCTTTTGTTTTGTTTAATGTGGGCGGGGGGCTGAATGTGTCTTAAATTGCATGTTATCAGCAGTTGTGTGCAATGTGCCAGTAGTACCCGTTGGTATTGCCTGAAATAACGTCACCCTCGTTTTAGTAGTCACTGTCCAACAAGGAGATTGCGGGATCAGCAATTAACATGTCGACTGAAGAAACATGATTGTGCGTGCATCAAGAGAGGGTTAGATTCGAATTTTCCGAATTTCCGATTCACTAAACTTGTTCTAGCCAGAGGTGAAAGAAGGGTGAGGCGCTTTAAATATGAACGGCCTTCTATCAGCTTAGCAATTCCTGAATCAATATTCATACAGGTAATAAAAAAACTTGCGTGCATTTTTCAATCAATCAATCAATCAATGTTTCTTTATTAGCATCAGAAGTGTACATTGTGAGTAAGTATGCAGGAGTAAGTATGACTATAACGCTAACTTTGACGACTTCTGCATCGAAAGTAAGAGAGAAATAAAAATATTGATTCTTTTAGAATGGCTCACAATTTTGGTGTGTGTGTGTGTGTTTCAGTGATTTTCTTAAGCACACGAATTTTTACAATGCTTGAATTGGTCTCCTTTCTAAATTTTTTCTAAACGCAACTTTTCGTTTAGGCACATAGTCTTGCACACCTCCAGAAGTAGTGTTCAACAGCGCATGCTCACGAAAATCTAATTCTTGTTCTTAGTTATAACTGAGAGCAATAATGAACATTTTGTCCGAATTAGAAAAAATCCGGTGTCTGGCGGTAATATTGTGGTCTTCAGTGCTGAATGTATCTAATTCTTGTAGGTTTATTCATTATTTATCTTCTTCATTGTTGCTTATTTGCCCCCGTTCGCACGCCTATGCATGTATTGATTCTAGCTCGCCCCCTGCGAAAGCAATCCGCAGGGGGCGTAGCCAGAAATTTTTTCCGGGTGAGGGTGATCAACCACACTTTATGTATTTCGTTGATGCGCTTGTATGTGTGCGTGTATATATACGCATCGAAATTTGAAAATTTTGGGGGGATCAATTCCCCTCCCCCTTGTCTACGCCCCTGGCTTTGCACTGCCTCCGCAATCGGCTACCTTTCACTAAGCGACGACGCCAAATGCAAAAAAGTAATATCAATGACCTCAATACATCAAGTCACGTTATATTGGCGTTGTAGCAAATGTTAAGATGACGTCAAATAACGCAGCCACCAGGTACGCCCCGACAACGCCATAAGGGTACACTTTGCACCACACGTGTGCAGGCCGCCGACCGCCGATTTTCGCGCTTGACGAGGCATTTAAATCTTTCGACATACAAGAGAGAGAGAGAGCAAAAAGAGGCTCTGTGCGGCGAAATCATCAGGTAGTTGCGAGGTTAAGCGCCAGTAATTAAGCCGCGCCTTTAGGCCCTTTGTCGTGTTTAGCAGTATTCTACGCAGCGTACGGACCCAGCGGACGTGTCACACTTGCTCTAATCGTGGCCCGGCCAACAGCAAGCGTGCCTTCGTCATCCCGGAACAACCGGTCACCGAATACAGTTGCCCTACCGACTTACAAGCGGGGATGAAAGGACTGTTCCAACGATCCTTGTTAAACTTTATGCACGAGCGTAATTAATTTGTTTATGTGTGATGAGCATGTGTTCTTGTTATGTATGTTTGTTATGCCAATGGGCAGTCTTTCAATAAAAAAAGTACTACGCTGATTGAACTTGAAGACAGAGATAGCTCCTTTTGCTTGCTTGCTTGCTTGCTTGCTTGCTTGCTTGCTTGCTTGCTTCCTTGCTTGCTTCCTTGCTTGCTTCCTTGCTTGCTTCCTTGCTTGCTTCCTTGCTTGCTTGCTTGCTTGTTTGCTAGCTTGTTTGCGTGTCCCTGGACCTTCTGGTTCCTATTCACAACAAAGGATTGGCCATGAAGCCAGCAGTTTATATAAAAGGAATTAGTTTTTTTTTTAACTTTGAAAAGGAATGAGAAAGACGTCGTTTACCACACGAATAGGCGAAAACTTCTGATTGACCTGCCTATATAGAGTGATGCATATATGTATGGAAAACAATAATACTTCCTGCTTTCAATTTGTCCTTCTGTTCTCCCTTATTCACGTGCTTCATCAAACAGCGCGAACTTAACATGTTACGCGGAACGTATTGTGCTTGATTAAGAGGTTAACAGCCGGAAATGCAATAGTGCTTGAAATGGTAAAATTACGATAGTAACCTGATACATAAATTTGTGCATTCCACCGATGGACCACAGGGAATAGTTTTTACATCTCTCAAAGAATTTATGCTTAACAGATGCACGGACTTTGCTTCGTGAAACAAAAATGGAGTTTAGAATACACTAGCTGGTATATATATATATATATATATATATATATATATATATATATATATATATATATATATATATATATAGTTTTGTTCCCGCGTCTCCTTGGAAATTCAAACAACATTAGCCATTCAGTAAGTCAACCAATCAAGCAAATCGCAAGGGCAGCTTTTCGCATATATCATCATTCGCGAACATCACTGTCATTCATTAGTTTGTAACATAACGTTGGAAATAACGCTGTTATGAACAAAAAAATTGACGTATCACTGGAAGTAATACTTATCGATGCCAGCGCTTCTTTGTTGGTACATTTTTTTGTTTTTACAAACCCAGTAAATTTTTTCTTTGTTGTATATATATATATATATATATATATATATATATATATATATATATATATATATATATATATATATATATATATATATATATATATATATATATATATATATATATATATATATATATATATATATATATAAAATGTCGGACCGAAATATTTCTGTCGCTAGATATAAAGGCATCCAATTTGATCATTTTGTTATTTTTTGTTCGATTTTTCATTTAGTTATCTTGCTTCCTTTTGTCGACTGAGTAGCGGATTTATTATTCTGGATAATTCGCTTTGACGCTAGTCTACATTCCCATGTTTTTTACCCATTAAATGAAAAAACACACACGCTCATGCACAAAATAAAACGAATTGTTTCCCAGATTTGAAAAAAAAAATAGTGTGAGCATTATTTAGGCACTTGCTAGGTCGCTATATTTAAGCAGCAACGCTCAGTTTGCCGCGTGCCAACGTGAAGACCCCTACTTAACCGCATCATCGGATACTTGAAAGGCTTGCCTACTACTCCTAATGCCAGACTACGTCGTCAGCTTCGGCAGTTCAAGCTAGAGAACAATGTCCTGCAGCGCTATACTTACAATGCGGATGACATTGGTAGGGGCCAGTACTTCCTCGTTCGCTGCGAAAACAAGTTCTCGAAGCATTGCTCGACGAACCATCAGCTGGACACTTAGGATTTCAGAAGACCTACAACCGCGTTAGGAGCCGTTTATTCTGGCCTGGTCTTTCTACCTTTGCGGCTAATTATGCCACTTCTTGCACACTTTGTAAACGCCGGAAACGACCAATTTCAGCTCCCGCTGACCTATTATAACCCATTATTTGTCCTGATACACCTTTTGTCATTGCCGAAATAGACCTCGCGAAATCATTTCCCGTAATGCCAGCGTGCCACCGCTGGATCGTCACAGCCGTCGACCACCTCATACGATACGCGGAGACCGCTCCTCTACGCACTAGCTCTGCCTCAGACGGTGCCGCCTTCTTTTGAGAAACCATGGCGTTGTGTCGTGGTCCACATCGCGTGTTGTTGAGCGACCTAGGCAAGGCCTTCCTGTCCACAATTCTTGTCGAATTTGTAAAAACTTGTGGCATAGTTCATGAGACCACATCCCCTTACCACCCGCAGGCATATGGCCTGACGGAGTGATTTCACCGGACTCTAATCGACATAATATCCATTTAAAGCAGACCGAACCATGATAACTGGGACAATATCTTGCCGTTCGTAAAGTTTGCACACAACACCGCTGTTCAACGAACCACCGGACATTCGCCTTCAATTCTCGTCTACGGTCGTGCGCCGAAATTCATCATCGACGCCTCTTTCTTCAATGTAACGACGAAAACGTCCACAACTACACGAGAAGATTTCGTATCCAGGCTTGTTGAACGTGCTCAGCTCATTACGGAGGCTAGTCAACAAGACCGCATGCAACGCTATGACAGCTTACGTCGAGACGTCAACTTCCGTCCTGGAGACGTAGTACTACTTTGGACGCCTGTTCGTACACCCGGATTGCGTGGAAAGTTTCAGTCACGGTTTCTCGAACCTTACGTTGTTTGCGAACGAACATCTCCACTCAATTACCTGGTCACTCCAGTTGAGGGTTCTTTAGACCGTCGTTACCGTGACTCCGAGATAGTCCACGTTTCACGTCTGAAACCCGTTCTTCGCCGTACCTTTCAAGCCTCAGTTTCGGCCTGGGCGGCCGCTCAAGTGCACGGGGAAAATGAGTGTGAGCATTATTTATGCGTGCCATCTTCTCATCTGTAGGTACTCATCATCACCACTCCAATTTGGGTGGTGGGGCACATAATTGAGACAATAAAGAAGAGCCTTGAGGGTCCTGGACGCCGTCTTAGAATATATATACATTTGGAGGTGCTGGGTATCGACCCCAGTACCTCTCGCATGCCAAGCTAGCGCTCTACAATCTGAGCTACACCCATAGATGGCTGTGCAGAGAATCTTCGCATCCTTCGATGCTGTCTGACCTTGAACAGCTCCGTATTAACGAGAACACGTATGGACATTTCTTTTCAATTGGACGAAAACCCAATGCCTGGCGTAGATATTCTTGCCACCAGTATTATTTTGAAAATAACGCGTGTTATTATTTGTCATATTATAGTATGTTAAAAATATTATATATTATAATATTGATAAATATATAAACTATTATTAATATTATGTATTAAAAATAGTTACTGTCATTTTTTCTTCGTTAACCTACCTGGTATTTATTGTTGCATTTTTGCTTCCTACAGATTAGTAGACTCATTAGTTTGCATGGAGAGTTTTAACACACGCCTACCTTCCAAAGACATGAATTCGTAGACGAGAGAGAGAGAACATAATAAAAAGACAGGTTTTTGATACGGAAGAAAAAAAGCGTGCCCGTGGAAGTGCTCGGTATCGATCCCAGTACCTCTCGCATGCCAAGCGAGTGCTCTACCATCTGAGATACACCCCCGGACGATGAGGATGGTCAGTTTGAAAGTTGACAAACTAATGCGAGGGGCATTTGCTTTTTATTTTCTCATGTTCTCACCCTCTCTCAAAATTTGGTTTCTAGAACACGGAATCGAGTGCCCGTTTGCTCAGCGTTCACGGCGAGGCAAAAAGGGAAATAGAGATACAGATCCGGTAGCACAAAAGACGAAGCAGTTGTTGTATAACTCCTACTTAACTTTATGCAAACGAGGCAGAACTTAAGCAGGAGATAAATGTTTGACTATAATACTATTTACTAAAACGGGCGTTTGGGCATGTGGGCTCGTTTTCCTAAAGGCACTAGCCTTGAAGAATACAACACCGATGATAAAAAATGCTCGCTCCCGCCGTGGACGTGGCCAGAGGCAAGTTTAAAGCACTTTAGGGGACTGGGTGGTCCTATACTGTTGTATGTTTTGATCGCATGCTGCAGTCGCCATATGGTGCAACGCAGGCAAGAAAAAAAAAAAGAAGCCACGTGGCACAGTCATTTAGAGCGCGAGCTCGTGCAGAGGAGAAATCGTCTTCTGATGAATTCATCTAAGCACCTTATTGATGACATTGTTACATAAAAATGACTCGGGGCGTGGCTATTTACAAGGTGTACCTACACTGATGTGTATAGCATCGACGAAGATGGCGGACAGCACGCTCAGCGGAGATAATGAGAATGACGCCTTAAATATGACTCATGCCGACTCAGGGGAATCAGCTAAGAACTAATTATATTAGGTAAATATTTTAGATAATCAATATTTATGAGAAAAAATAATCTACGTAAAACGACAAGATCGCAATAAGTGCTGTTCGGCCTTCAGACCAGACAGAATAGTCAATGTCTTGACTACAACTGAACGTGCTTAAAAATAAATATTGCTAATAATAATCATACTAAAAAGATAGCTCTTTTTTATATTCTACTATCGCTGTACAAGTAAGACATAATTAGCCAGTTGAAGTCGCATTCGTTTTATTTTGCGCAGGTAAGCACAAACAGCATCAAAAACGTTCTTGTGGCTGAAGCCCAAAGACGAAGCGCCGAAGGTAAGTATGCTGTACCTTGACAAGCTCAGCCCCAGCTTAGAGAACGGGACAACAAGAAGTATGTTTCATAGTAATCTGTACCGGCGACACGATGAAAGACAATGTTCTTTATTTTCAGGTTCTAAAAAAAGATCCTTAGATGAGGTATCACAACACTAGCCAAGTATGAATAAAAATTTAATGAGGGGACGCGGCAACGTAATTCAGTAAATGTGACTTCCATTTGTCTCTCAGGATACCACTGGATGTTCCACAGAAATATTAAATGGGTGTATCCTGTTCATGCTGGACGTTATATATTCTGTATATGATATCCGCGGGAAGCGAAAATTTTCTCTACCTTATTACAGTTATTGTGTCTACTTCAGGAAGGACCGAAAGTACTGGGCCATTCCATTCGGCTCGTGCTATAGAGCCAGCCATTTCATTCAAATCTAATCCACAGTGACCGGATACCCATAATAACTTCATTATCTTCAGCTGTGTGGGTACTAGCATGAGAAACTTCATTGAGGCCGTTGATTTTTATCACGCTGTGACCGGCGTACAGACAGAGAGGGATTTGGTAATTCTAATTGCATTATGGTCATTCACTCATAACTTTGGCAGCGCTAGAATAATGACCAAGAGTTCCACTTCAAAAACGGCAAAAAGTCCAAAAGTCTTAAAGGGCTGCTCACCAGGCTCCCAAAGTACAAAAAAAGAGCGCAATATTCTCTCCTTATATTTCTCATCCTGCTTGGCGTTCTATACTGTGACGCAGGCTGTAGTTCCCTTTTGCGTAGATGCTCTCGATTCGTTTATATCCGCAAAATATCACATGTGACATTTCTCCGGCACTGCTTTGCCATGCAGCCACCCATCCGTTCTTCTTTTCCTGGCATGAATGTCGTCCACAATCAAACTTCATTTTTTGTGTTCCCAACTGCGCAATTAAGCGGCGATAAGAGCGTGCAGCCGAGAAGCGCGAAATCCTCAGCGCTTAGTGCTGATATTGTGCACGTGCATTAAAGAACTAAGAGGCGAGGAGGATGCATCGTGTGTATGAAAGAGAGGAGAAAATCACCCCGTCGTCTCTGAACGGTGGGTGGTGACTGGCCCTTTAATGAAAAAGACTAGCCAAACAAACGGGAGTATAACCCTGCACCTGTCTTTTCTTCCATCCCTGAAGCTTGTGTAGTTATTACGCGTTTCTACGTGTGCAATATGATCTTTCAGCAGGCTGTTTTAGACCTTGCAGGATTGTAATTTGGGCTTGGAGGGGAAGATATCGTCGTATTCTCTTTTAGTATTCTGTTCTGATTTGAAACATTTGCTGCGGGCACATCAGAATTTTCACATTTATTCTATCCAGTTTTGTCTGCGGAAAGATAAAGTCTGGTGTCCGATACCGTGGCCAATAGGGAAAAAAAAGAGTCTGAATCATTTAAAAAAGCATTTTCATATTGTGTTAGCGGATAGCTCTAAAATTTTTAAAAAAGGTCTGAGGAAGGGGCAACGTAGGCAATCGCTCTTCTTGAAACACAACTATACTTACAAAGCTAGAGAGTTCTAGAAGCAATCGCAAGCCTTCTCATTCCAGCATAACCAGAGCCTTGAGTTTGTAAGCAGGGCCACCTGAGAACGTTGCGCACCCAAATTCTCATATTGATCGCATATACATTTTGTATATCATCACCTGTTTGTCTTGCGAAAATCAACATCATCTGTGAAGAATACCCAAGGCACGTTGTGCTTTGGATGCAATGCTCTTTATTGAGGAGTCCAGTTCAGTTTGTCATTATAAACATTAGCACAGCGGACAGAACAACCCTCTTCTTCATCGTCCTCTGTGTGCAGAATGTCTCATCACTGATAAGTAAGCTATACGTAGCAATATTGATTAATGAAGGCAAAACCACACATTGCTGAACCTTCTATAGCATATTGAGCACGCGAACGCACCAGTATGCTACAACAAATGCATATAACGATCGAGGAAAGCAAACAGAAAGAAAAAGAGAAGGGTAAATAAAAAAATGAAAGCGAAATAGAAATAAACAGAAAAAAAAGAAAGAAAGACGAAAATTTCGAATGAAAAAAAAAATTGGCAGCATATCCACGGAGTGAATGATGGAGAGTGGGGCGAAGCATTCGTCCGTTCATTCGTTCTTGCTTCCGTCCGTCCATGCGTCCGTCTGTGTGACCCTCCATGCGTCCATCCGCCCATCCGCGCGTGCGTCTGTTCGTGCGCCCGTCCCTGCGTTAGTCCATGCATCCACCTCTGCGTCCGTTGATGCGTCCGTCCATGCATCTGTCTGTGTGTCCGTTCATCCATCTATTCAACACTCCGAGTACCACCATCTCGCATCTTTTCATCATATATTCACCATATAGAAGCACCGCCATCCAGCGGACATTGCAAGGACTAAACAAGAGGTGGCACACGCACACTTTCTTTCGGCTTGCTCTTCGGGTCTACTTCCCACCTTTAACCACCTCGAGTTCATGGTATATACTAGTTCACTGTATTCACGGCACTGCGGCCCAACGCTCGCTAAACCTTTCTCAAACGAAGGAGGTTACGCCCAGCGAGTATAACGTAGCAACCTTTTCCTGTGAGATAGTGCTCAATGTACATGCCAATGGCTGCTAATGGTAATCGCAGCGTGCGCGTAAATAAAGTCCGAATTTTCTTGACTCTCATTCCCCATTAACAGCCATAGGCATGTACATTAGGCACTATTTTTGTGTTGAACAGCGCACAGAAGAAATCTCTCACCGGCACCACCTTGAAGCTCAAAATGTTATATTTGTTACATACTACAACAGCTACAAGGGACAAACGGGTGCCGCTATAAAGAGCTTCGCCCCTAAAACAACAATAATTGGAGTAATTGGTGAAACTCCGCAACGAACTCGAGCGCAGTTGTAGCGTCTCTTCCTCTGCTCATCTTCATACTCCTTCATCTCTTTCATGAGATACCTCGAACTCTGCTTGCGACTCGGAAAATATTGGGCTCTGTTAATAGGTTAACTAGTGCGAGTATGGGAGTGTTCCAATTTATAACCGAGATGAAGCGAACACTCAAATGTCCTCATTACAATAGTGAACTGAACGAGAAATAGCAACAGAAAAGTAAAAACTAGAACGCAAAATAGAAATAAACAGAAATAACAAGAAAAAATACAAAAATTGTGAATATAAAACAGGAGAAGGAAAGAAGGAGAAAACCTCAGAGAAACAAAGTAGGCTACCTAGACGCACTTTTTTCTTGTGTTTGTAACGCCTAGTCTGATCCTGCTTTAATACTTCTGCAAAAAAAAAAAGTTACACTGAAGGTGCTATGTAGCTATCCATGTATCATCGAAATTTTGAACTAAAGTTTGCAACGTTTGTAAACTTTAGTTCATTTGTAAGTTCCTTTACTCTATAATCGAATAATACTTTATAATACCACTCAATTATTGGCCGATCTCCCACAGTGGGTATGGGTCACAAGTGAACGGCAACAAGAACAATAACTTGGTGACCACTCTACCATCTGAGCTACACCTGCCGACGTAAAACAGGACGAATTATTGCGCTATTTAATCAAGCGGGTGAAAGCAGCCATTGCTCCCTCCCTCTCCATATCCTGTTTTATGAAGGCCACGTAAAATACCGGAGACTGATAGGCGCACGCCGGGCAGAATACTTCTTCAGCATACGGCATTTATGAAAAAAAAAACAGTGTTGATGATTATATGAACCGGCCTAAGGCATCCTATATGAGTTGATTGTTGCACTGTTTTAAGTGCATTGTGTCTTTTTCAAAATATTCGATTATTTGAACTGAAGGACTTTTTGTGTGTGTATGTGTGTGTGTTAGCTTTTCGCAATGTTTCCCCGAATTATCCGTGATAAAAACGCAGTGCTATACGTTGCACTAAATAAAGACGCTTTATACGCAACGACAAGTGTCGTACACGGCAGAGTGACGTGTCGTTGTACAGTAGAGCCACGCATCTGTGGCACACACCCACCCGGAATATCGGCCACGAACATTGTAGCTCTAAAATACTTGAGTTTTTAAAGGCTTACGTCTGTTCAAACGATCACTGATAAATCTGTCTCTCTCTCTCTTCACGTATATATATATATATATATATATATATATATATATATATATATATATATATATATATATATATATATATATATATATATATATGTTGTGTGTGTGTGTGTGTGTGTGTGTGTGTGTGTGAGATCTAACAGATAGTAATGCCAAGGAATGTACAGGGAAACTTATTAGAACCAATGGAATGTAAATAAGAAGAAAGAATAGTGGATGAAAAAATAACCAGCCGTGACCTCACGGTTATTTTTTCATCCACTTTTCTTTCTTCTTATTTACGTTCCATTGGCTCTAATAAGTTCCCCTGTACATTCCTACCTGTGGTTTTCCGTACCTGTTAAAGTGCTTTGAACGGACGTGCTCATCATACTGATGTGAACTGTACGGTCAGCTTCGGGTGGTAATCCCCTGATCCTGCGGCTTGTCCGATGAACGGGAGTGTTGACTCGCACTGGGCCTGTAGTGCCGCTTCCGGGAGGGCTCTGAAACATCCTTGAGGGGCTACCCAGCACCTCCACCAATTGTCACGCCGCTCCAGAAGTGGCACAACGGGAGCGTTGTCAACAAGGATAAATATATTTACTTCCCAACAGTTTCGGGAGGGGTCCTCCCTTCATCAGGGGATGAGTTATACTGACATGAACTTCCAAACTTCGTTGCTGCCACTTCCCTCTCGCCTTGAAAGATGTTTGCGATAGTGAGAAGGAACCAAAAAAGGAAAGAAAGAAAAAAAACAAAGAAGGAGGAAGAAAAAAAGACGAAAAAAAAGAAAAAGAAAGAAAAGAAAGAAAGTAAAAAGAGGAAGAACCACTGTCAACACTGAGAACGAAACCTGTTAGGAAATACTGTTGGGAAATAAATATATTTATTCTTGTTGACAACGCTCCCGTTGTGCCACCCCTGGAGCGGCGTGACAATTGGTGGAGGTGCTGAGTAGCCCCTCAAGGATGTTTCAGAGCCCTCCCGGAAGCGGCACTACAGGCCCAGTGCGAGTCAACACTCCCGTTCATCGGACAAGCCGCAGGATCAGGGGATTACCACCCGAAGCTGACCGTACAGTTCACATCAGTATGATGAGCACGTCCGTTCAAAGCACTTTAACAGGTACGGAAAACCCCACGGTGACTCGGTACACCCTCGAAAGTCCACAGGTTTCGACACCGTTTCATGGCACCGAGCTCGAAGACGTCGAGGACTGGTTGGTCCACTTCGAGCGCGTGGCTGCTTTGAACGAATGAAACGACGCGACCAAACTACGGCGTGTGTACTTCTATTTGGGGGATGGAGCACGTACCTGGTTCATGAGTCATGAGGAACAGATGACATCGTTGCCCGAATTGCGCCGCCAGCGGTTGGATACTTACAGAAGTGCTGATCGCCACGAACGAGCGGAGTGAGCGATCCAGGCCCGCATCCAGATGCCCAATGAAACTGTCATGACCTGTGGAAGATATGACGCGCCTGTTTCGACGGGCTGATCCGAGTATGACAGAGGAAAAAAAGTTGTGCCACCTGATGAGGGGAGTTAAGCAGCAGCTTTTCGCTGGCCTTGTACGGAGCCCTCCGAACAGGGTCGCCGAGTTTTTGTCCGAAGCCGTAAGGATGGAAAAGATGCTTCAGCATCGATCCACCCTGTATGAGCGGCAAGTGAACACGTCCACTGGTCAAGTTCTCACGACTATTGGGAGCAACACCGAGTGGTGTCTGCGCGACCTTATCCGCTCTATAGTACGCGAGGAGCTGCAAAAGACTGCCGCACCACCACTACCTACGGTGAGTTCATTGCAAGCATCGTCAAGGACGAGCTGCATCATGCCCTTCGTGACCCTGTGAGTCTGGATAACGCCACACCCGCCCCGGCTGACTACCACCGTGCGACCTATGCGGAAGCCTTGAAGCGCCCAGCTTCCTCTTCCCCGCTGCTTGTTCAGGCACCTCCTACGGTTTCACTTCAGTCGGCGCAGCCTCTACGGTACTACGAGAACACACGCACGCACCCAACCCTCGTTTACGCCAGCCCTGTGCATCTTGCGGAACAACCAGCACACTACCTTGACGACAGACGCGCTTCGCCTCGGAAATCTGATTTTTAGCGCACTCCTGATCGCCGACCTCTGTGCTTCCACTGTGGTAAAGCGGACCATTTGTACCGCCAGTGTCCATACCGGCGCCTCGGGCTGCGCGGCTTTTCAGTATATTCAGCGCCTCCTCGGTATGGCCAGCGACTCCGAGACATTGAGGACTACCTGGCTCAACAGCGCATGCCACCGCCTTCTGGACGGCAGTCGCGCTCACCATCGCCGAGGCGCTTTTCATCTTCGCCCCAGCGACAGTCTGGCGCACGGTCCCCCAGTCCCCGCCGGGAAAACTAACGCAAGCGACCCTTGGAGGCGGGGTCGCTGGCAGTCGACGTGCTGAAGACCTCCAATCGACGCTAACAGGAAAAGGGGTAGATTCGACTGAGCGATATGTGCGGCTTTCTCTGGATAAACCGGTGCTGATGGACGGCTATGCAGTATAGGTGCTTTAGTCGATACCGGGGCAGACTATTCGATACTAAGCGGGAAAATGACCAGACTACTAAAGAAGGTAATCACGCCCTGGCATGGCTCCGTGATTCGAACGGCTGGTGGCCACACCGTCTCTCCGCTTGGAACCTTCACGAGTAGAGTTCGGGTCTTCGGTTATACTTTTGTAGCAAGTTTTTTTGTGCTCCGGAAATGTTCACGCGACGTTATTCTTGGTGTTTATTTTTTTTTATTTACAGATACTGCAGGCCCTACCCGGGCCCATGCAGGAGTGGGATACAAACAATACATTCAAGCAATAACTAGTAATACACTGGAGTACAGGGCATAAATGAAAGAATACATAACTATCAAGTACAGAAAATTCAAATATATTTTCTCGCTTTTCAACAGAACTGCGCTCAACTAAGAATATTTTCAACATTTGTAGCCGGATGATTTGCACTCAAATGACACTATTTTCAGCATACATCACTTATATGGTGAAATTAATCTTTTCTATCTGTTGTGTGAATGAAGCCGTCGAGGCAGCATTCACTACTCCGCAGGTAATGCGTTCCAATGAAAAATTGCGCGAGGAAAGAGAGCGAACTTGTGGGCATTAATGTGGCTGGGTGGCTCCCTAAACGTTTTGTTGTGATTTGTCCTAGCTGAAAGTTTAAAAGGCTGCTGAAGGTATCGTTCCCGTGATAATTTAAAGTCCCCGTGATCAAGTTGGTAGACGAATTTTAATCTGGATATTATCCTGCGCTGTTCTAGTATTTGTAGGCTTGCCCTATTACGTAAATTAGTTACACTATATGTATATGTTGTCGGGAGTAAGCGGAATATATAAAGCGCAGAGCTAAATTTTGGACCCTTTCTATTTTCTTAATCAAAGATTGTTGCCAAGGGCTCCAAATAATGTCGGCATACTCCAATTTTGGTCGCACGAGTGATTTATACGCTTTTAGTTTTAACGTGGGGGGAGCGTTACGCAGTTTTCTTTTCAAAAAGGATAATTTCTTCAGTGCGCCCGAACACACATTTTCAACGTGCGTTTCCCAACTGAGGTTACGGGTAAGTGTATTTCCCAGATATTTAACCCGATCAGCTCTCGTGATTGCAGCATTTCCTATGAAATATGTGAAATGAAGGGGTAACGTTTTCTTGGTAAACGTAACTTAATTTGTTTTTGAACGATTTATTTTTAGTCCCCACCTTATACACCATTCGTTAATTGAGCGCAAGGCATCATTAAGTTTAATTTGGTCTTCTTGGTTTTTTATGGATGTGTACACTACACAGTCGTCCGCAAATAGTTTAATCTGGATCGGTGGGTCGACACAAAAATAAATATCATTAATATAAACCAAAAAAAGAAGAGGTCCGAGGACTGAGCCCTGCGGAACTCCCGAATGCACTACCAACTCTTTCGAGAGACAGCTATTTATGGTAACACACTGTCTTCTGGTACTCAAGTAGCTCGCGATCCATGCTACAACCTTCTGCTCAATGCCTATAGCTAATAATTTTGTTATTAAATTCTGATGCTGTACGACGTGAAAGGCCTTAGAAAAATCCAAAAAGATGGCATCGGTTTGACCTTTCAAATTAAGCGTTCTAATTAAATCATCAATTATTTCAGCGAGTTGGGTGACGGTCGACAAACCAGACCTAAATCCATGCTGCTGGGCATACAGTAGTTTGTTATTTTCTAAGTAAGTGATCATGGCCTTAATTATAATGTGCTCAAATAATTTACAGCAAGTACTAGTTAAGGAAACAGGCCTGTAGTTGTTAACTTCCAAAGTGGAGCCCGATTTATGTACCGGAATTATTTTTGCCGAGCGCCAGTCATCAGGAATAACTGCAGCGTCTAACGATGCAGTGTAAATGCGTTGTAAATATTTTGCCACCCAAACAGCATATCTACTCAAAAAAGTATTAGATAGTTCGTCCGGACCAGTGGTTTATTTACATCTAGTTTGTGTAAAAGGCAAAGGACTCCATCCTCAGTGATTTCCACTTCTGGCATAAGACTATCAGAGTCATATGACCGCAACTGAGCATGCGTGGCTGTCCGTGTAAAAACGGACTGGAAAAGGACATTAAACTTGTTGGCAATGGTAGTCGCGTCAACAATACTTTCTCCCGCGACCCTGATCTCTGAAATGCCTCGTTTATCTTTTGACAGATAGCGCCAGAATTTTTGGGGTTCCTTCTTCATGAATGACGGTAGAGTATCTGAAAAAAAGCTTTCCTTTGCCGATCGCGTTAGTTCTCGCAACTTAGAAGTAAGGCTTGAAAAATCACTCGTGTTCCGACGCTTGCGCTGACGCTTAATTTTGCGTTTCAAATGAATCATTTCTCTCGTGAACCACGAATATTCCCTATTAACTCGTTTCTTTTTTAACGGCACATATCTTTGCTCGCAAAAGAGAACAATTTCTCTAAAATTTGACCACATTTCAATGACATCATTAACTTGGCTAAAACAATCAAAGCGCAATTCTAAGTATTCTAAAATAGCGTTATAATCCGCATGAGTGTAATCTCTCACGAAAGTATCCGACGGTCTAGTGAATGAACGTGTTCCTGAAACAGGACATGACAGAGCAAGCAACTTGTGATCGGATATTCCTTCTTCTACATTGGCTGAACAACCTTGGAACGAGCTGCTAACCAGTGCCAAATCAAGGAGGGATGATGATGAACTGTCAACCCTGGTAGCCTCAGAAACTAGTTGTTGTAAGCAGAAGTTGGATGCGGTCGTAATAACTGCACTTCGAGATTCTTTGCCATCATAAGAAAAATCAGCCCAGTTTATACCCGGTAGGTTGAAATCTCCTGTTATTATAATCCGGGATCGAGAATTTGTATTATCTGCAAGGTAGTCTTGAATGGCTTCCAAGTATTCGGGTGAAGAACTCGGTGGTCGATACACGCCCCCTAAAAGTATTCTTTTACCAAGAAATTTAATTCTGCACCACACGCTTTCGTGGTTGTTGATGCCATCCAAAACAGTAAATGCGACGTTGTTTTTAATGGCGATTGCTACTCCTCCCCCACGTGACTCCCTATCTTTACGAATAAGCTTGTAAGAAGACGGTATGACTTCCGAATCTTGCACATATGCATGTAGCCATGTCTCAGTGATTACTAAGACGTGTGGCCGATAACAGGAGATAACGTCTTCAAGGGAACTGGCTTTGTTAACAACACTACGCGCATTCAGTGAAACAACTCTGAGAACTTTGCTCACAGGCTGTCATTTTTTACTGCTGCTTCTCGTGTTCACTCGGGTTGTTGCAGAATGACCAGAATTCCGCCGGGCCTTCGCATCACGTCGTGTAACTTCCAGCCGTTGGTTTGAAAGCTCGTCCCAGATATAAACTTTATCGTCTACTTTCAGTTTATCAAACAAGAGTGAAACCTTTGCTCCTTTGGTTTTTTACACTGCTGCCGAATGCCACAACCTGTGGCGTAAGTCGCGAACTCTCTTGGAAAAATCTTCAGATATGGAAATCTGTGTTCCTTTTAGCTTGAAACGAGCCGACATAATTGTAGTTTTCTTAGAGTAATCATATAGCCTTAACATAATTGGTCGGTGTTTCCCAGCACGTTTAAAACCTACTCTGTGGATGCGCTCTATCGAATTCACTTCGACGCCAAATAAGTCCTTAAATACTTGTTGTTGAACCCTGTCTTGCAGAGATTTGTTATCTTCTTTTGATTCTTCACTTAAACCATAAATCATCAAGTTGTTTCTTCGACTTTGATTTTCAAGGTCATCAACTTTAATCGTAAGCTCGTTCACTAGTTCCCTCGTCTCCTTGCACGCTGCTTCGTGCTCAACCAGCTTTTCCTCGCATTTTTGTAGCCGTCCAAGCTCTTTTTCAATCGATGCTATCCTTTCTTGAACACCACCTATAGTTATTTCCACTTGTTTCATGTTGGCAGAAAGCATGGTGAGCGTCTTTTTGGTTTTCGTTTGCTCTTTTAAGATTTTTCTAAGAAGCTGACTGTTTACAGGAGCCTCGGATTCCGATTCCGAAGACGGACCCGGGTTCAGCTCCACGTTCCCTGATGCTAACAAGAGCAATCTAATGACAATCAAACAGTCACACAGCGAAACAAACAAACATTGTGGGCTTGGCAGCACTATCAAAGTAAGAGAATCGTCACGAATAGACTGATAGACAGGATATTTGTCACCAACCTGGACGAAAAAGCAGAAATGCATGAGCGTCCGTCCGAAGAAGGTGCTGCCAAGCCCACTGAAAGGCCGCTGAAGATGGACCTTGGTTTTATAGTCTAGCTGGTCAGTGTCCGTTGACGTCACACTGCGAACGTCATGGCGTCGACACAACACCTGAGGCGTAGCTTCCCATGATGATGTTCCATCGAGGCCTTGTCCCTGCGCATGCGCGATGGTTCTGTCTTGCGGTGAGGCAATATCTGCAAATCCCACGGTGGCATCCGCCCGCAACAGGGTAACCTGCACGAAAAAGCAGAAATGCATGAGCGTCCGTCCGAAGGAGGTGCTGCCAAGCTCAAGTGTTGACTTCCTGCAGGAGTATGGAGCTGTCATTGATTTTAAAGAGAATCGCATCACCTTCTCAGCCGACCGAGCTATCGACAAGCAGGACCACCAACAAAGTGCCGACGTTCTTCGTGTTTCTGCTGAAAGTATAATGCTTCCTCCCAGAGCCAGTGTTATAGTCGACGTCACATGCTGTGGATTGCGAAATGGTGAAGCGATTGCAGAAAGTAATTTTGAACACCTGCTGACTCAAGGTGTTTGTGTGGGTAGGAGTATCATACAGCTACGTGATGGCCGATCTCAACTGCTCCTTACAAATTTCAGCAACGACCTTTTCCGTGGCACTTCGTTAGCGTTTGCAGATGAATTAGGAACCGTTCCCATCTGCTTGTCGTCGGACGCAGTGGAGGCCGCCGATACGTCTCTAAGCAATATCGATATTAATTCTAACCTCACACTAGAAAACCAGACAGCACTGCGTAAACTCTTGCTTGAATTCAAGTCATGCTTCGCTACTTCCTCTAAGGTGCGCCATACTTCAATCACTAGGCACAGAATCATCACTTACGAAGACGCCGACCCAGTACACCAACAGCCTTACCGCGTGTCAGCGAAGGAACGAGAAGCCATTCGTACGCAAGTTCGACAAATGCTTGACGACGGCATCATCAAGTCTTCCAACAGTGCGTGGTCCTCTCTGGTAATCCTAGTCAAGAAGAAAGACGGAACGCTAAGTTTTTGCGTCGATTACCGGAAGCTGAACAGCGCGACTAAAAAGGACGTGTACCCGCTGCCACGCATCGACGACTCGTTAGACAGATTACACCACGCCCACTATTTTTTCTCTTTGGATTTAAAAAGCTGGTACTGGCAGAGCGAGGTTGACGAGCGAGACCGCGAGAAAATGGCCTTATGTGACCCATGATGGCCTGTATGAATTTCGAGTCCTTCCTTTTGGTTTGTGCTAAGCGCCCGCAACTTTCCAGCGAATGATAAACACTGTGCTTACTGGTCTGAAGTGGCAAACTTGTCTCGTATACCTTGATGATGTTGTGTTTTTTTTCTGAAACCTTCCAGCAACATTTTCACCGTCTCAGGAGTGTGCTACAGGCTATTCAATCAGCAGATATTACACTCAAACCGCAGAAGTGTCACTTTGGTTATGAAGGGCTCATAATCCTCTGCCATGTAGTCAACGCGAAAGGAGCCCGACCCGACCCTGACAAACTTGCCGCTGTAGCCGCGTTTCCGCATCCTACAGGCAAAAATGCTGTTCGTCGCTTTCTGTGCTTGTGCGCCTACTATCGACGATTTATTAGAGGGTTTTTGAAGATAGTGGAACCCTTGACTCGCTTTACACGCGACAACACACCGTTTGTATGGGCTACCAAGCAACAGGCTGCTTTTGCCGAGCTACAACAGCGGATGCAGTCGGCCCTTGTTCTTGCGCATTTTGACGATGATGCTGACACAGAGGTGCACAATGACACCAGTAACATCGGCCTCGGCGCAGTGCTTGTCCAGCATCCATACGGCAAAGAACGAGTCATAGCTTATGCCAGCCGCTAACTGTCCCGTCCTGAAGTGAATTACACGACCACAGAGAAAGAGTGTCTCGCAGTAGTGTGGGCGATCACCAAGTATCGCCCGTACCTCTATGGTCGTCCATTTAAAGTGGTGATGGACCACCAAGCCCTCTGCTGGTTGGTAAACATACGTGATCCCTCTGGACGACAGGCCCGATGGAGCTTGCGTCTACAAGAATTTGATGTGACCATCGTATATAAGTCTGGACGGAAGCATGAAAACGGTGATTAGCTGTCGCGTGCACCCATACCTCTAGTCAATCAACAAAAAGAGGACTATGACAGTTTCCTGGGCGTTCTTAGCTCATCTGACTTGAGCAGACGCCAGCGAGAGGATGAAGAGATTCGACCGCTCATCGACTATCCGGAGGGTTATAGCGCCGTTATACCTCGCCATCTATCTCGCGTCGGGACGTTTTTCTGCCGCCGAGATAATGCCCTGTACAAAAAAAAACGCCCGTTCTACGAGCCACGCTTACCTCCTTGTCGGTCCGAAGGACATGCGGGACGAAGTCCTCACCGCGCGCCATGACTAGCCCACATCTGGTCATCTAGGTTACTCGCAAACGCTCGCCAGAGTAAGTGAGGCGTACTACTGGCCCGGACTTTCGGCAAGCGTGAAGCAGTACGTCAGAAGCTGTCGTGAATGGCAGCGTCAAGAGAGAGAGAGAAATAATTAAAAAAGAAGAGACAGGGAGGTTCACCCAGACGAACTGGTTTGCTACCCTGTACGAGGGAGAGGAAAAGGGTCGGAAAGAGGATAGCTATAGATAAGATATAAAATAAATTATAAAAAATACACATGCGCACACATTCAGGGAGTTCCGATCACAGTCGTTTGGACAGGCCGGTTGAACGCAAGAAGCGCATGAGCGCCTTCACAGCCTTCTTCTGCGACATAAAGTCCTGTCGGCAGCGCAGGAGTCTTTCTTCCGAAAGAGGCTGGTTGTCCAGTTTATCTAATGCATTGCAGAGTGACTGTCTCTGCGAGCAGTATTGTGGGCATTTACACAGAATGTGGCAAGTTGTCACTGCCACAATGGTCGCACGCAGCAGTGTCAGCCATTCATATGCGGAACGCGTACGCATCGGTAAATGCGACGCCCAACCATAATCTGCACAGCATAGTAGCGTCTCGTCGGCGTAATTCCGGAGGAATTCGAAGACTTAGAGTTCGGTCTAAAGTACCTAATCGTGCATGGAAGAAATGTGACTCGTTCCATTGTGACGTTGTGCGCTTGCGAGCAAGCATGCGGAGTTTCCATGCAGCGTCAGTTCTGGAAAGCGGAATTGATATTTCATCGCTTTCAGTATGGGCAGAACGGGCAGCTCGATCGGCCCGTTCATTGCCAGTTATTCCACAATGACTTGGCAGCCATTGAAAGGCTGTTTCATGTCCTTCCTCAATGAATTGGTGAGTCTTTTCTGCAATCTCAAGCACCAGCTGTTCGTACGGGCCGTGGCGTAAAGGGGATAGAAGGGATTGCAGTGCCGCCTTTGAGTCACTGAAAATTGTCCATTTTTGTGGCTGTTGATCGCTGATAAATTGCAATGCGGCACGAATAGCTGTGAGCTCTGCTCCCGTTGATGTCGTAAGGTGGGAGGTCTTGAATTTTCTTGTGTCATTTATCAACATAACAAATGATGCCGTTGAACTCTTCTGTAAAACGGAGCCGTCGGTGTATACGTGTATACAGCCTTGATACGTCTCGTATAACAAGACCAGAGCAAGCTGTCTAAGAGCAGGTGACTACATATCTGCTTTTTTCTTGATGCCAGGTATAGTTAGCCTGATATTAGCCTGAGTCAGGCACGAGGGAGGAGTCGAAGGCCTGGCGGCGAGTGTGAAGCATGTTGGCAAAGAATCGCGGTATGTGGTGACCGTTTCGCAAATTGACGAACGTGGTCTGTCTGCTGGTAAAGAGGCTAGGTGGTGGCAGGGTGTCCGAGCAATATGCCTTATATGTGTCCGGAGTGCCTCAACGTCGATATGTGTCGTGATGAGGTGGTCACCGGCGATAGCTATAGTAGCCATTGTTGACGCACTACGAGGCAAGCCGAGGCAAATCCGGAATGCCTGGGACTGAACACTCTGTAGCGTTCGAAGGCTTGTTTTGCTTGCATTGGTCAATGCCGGTAAACTGTACTGCAGGAAACCGAGAAAAAGCACTCTGTACAGCTGTAGCATTGCACTGGGAGACATTCCCCAAGTCTTCCCTGCAAAGAACTTCAGTATATTACAGATGTCCATTAACCGTTTCTTCATGTACGAAACGTGATCGCTCCATGATAGATTCCTGTCAATTATGACGCCCAAAAACTTGTGCGATCGAACGTATGGTACAAGTTGACCATTGATGCTTATAGTGTACTTATCCATAGGCTTTCGTGTAAAAGTTACGAGGGCGCATTTCTCGGAAGAAATTTCCAAGCCTCGATTTCGGAGGTAGCCAAATGTTTCAGTGGCAGCTTTTTGAATTCTCCCGCGTAACTGCAGGCGTGTTACAGCCGATGCCCAAACGCAGATGTCATCTGCGTACATTGATAGCCTGACCGTGCTTGGCAGATGCTCAGTGAGAGAAATTAACGTAAGGCAGCGTCGAAAGTCGCACCAAGCTAGCCGGCTGGATTACTTCAGCCAATTGATCCACCCCACAAGCCATTTGACCAAGTCGGCATGGACATTTTCGGCCCATTTCCTTTATCGTCCGACGGCAACAAGTGGGTCATTGTTGCAACTGACTATTTGACCCGCTATGTTGAGACACAGGCGATACCGTGAGCCACGGCTTCTGAGGTCGCACAGTTCTTCATGTGCCACATGGTTCTGCGCCACGGTGCTCCATCTACAGTGATAACCGACAGAGGAACAGCGTTCACTGCACAACTTAATAATGAAGTTTTTCAACTAAGTAACACTAGGCATCGAACGATGACTGCTTACCATCCGCAGAGCAACGGCTTAACCGAGCGACTAAATAAGACAGTCACAAACAGGATCTCCATGTACATCGACGTCCAACACAAAACATGGGATCGCATTTTGCCTCATGTGACGTTCGCTTATAACACCGCCGTTCAAGAAACAACCCGATTTACACCGTTTCGCCTTCTCTACAGCCGAGAAGTTCAGACGATGCTGGATGCGATGCTTCCTTGTGAAGACGCCGATCAATTAACAACTGACGCAGAAGAATTTGCAGAAACTCGCCAGCTCGACCGGCTACACATTGGTCAGCAGCAACAGGTCGATGCACGATGTTACAATATGCGTCACAATGACGTATCTTACATTCCGAGAGACCAAGTATGGGTTTGGACCCCTGTTCGTCACCGTGGCCTCTGCGAAAAGGTGCTCAGCAGATACTTCGGTCCGTATAAAGTACTACGCCGCGTGAGTGATGTAAACTACAAAGTGGTTCCGGACGCTACGTCGTCACGATGGATACAACGAAAACAACCAACCTCTGACATAGTTCACGTGGTGCGCATGAAGCCTTATTTGGCGCGTTCCTAAAAGACCACTTTTCCTGTGTTTTTTTTATTTGTGCTCCGACAATTGCCTCATCATTGGTGAACTTATCGCGTGTAACATTTGATTATTGGTGGCCTTTTTTATTGTTTAAGCTACTTTGTTTTGGTTTTCTTTTTCAATAGCTCTACAGCATCGGGACAATGCTGTTTCTTTTTTTTTGTTGAGGAGGAATATTGCCATCTACTTCTAGTAGTGGGTCGTATGCCAAGGCGGAGGTTCACACCTCGTGCGCGTGGGTCCCCGCTCTGGCAAAGCCCAACCGCAGTGTGGTAAACGTTAACATATATATATATATATATATATATATATATATATATATATATATATATATATATATATATATATATATATATATATATATATATATATATATATATATATGTTCCATGTTTTTGCCACAAAATAATTGAAATCTAACACACAATAATGCCGAAGACAGTATAGAGGAGATTATTAGACCGAATTCTAAGGTAAATGTTGTGGTGTACACGTATCCCGAAGGAGTACGGCCACCAGCGTGGGTCCGGTCTTAGCGAGCCGCAGGGCACGCGTTAACCTTCGCCGTGGCGGGAAACACGATATTGCTCAAGTCGCAACACTTTATTGTGGCAACCAAACGCAGTACAGCCCGTTGCAAAAGGCGCGGCGGGAAAGCAAATAGGCTTATCCACGCCACGGGCACAAAGTACTACACAGGGATGCCACGAGCACGTCTCCGCGGTAAAAGTGATCCACGGAGACACCGGAGCAAAGGCCCGGTTGCTCGAGCGAGGGCAAAGGCGCTCGCGTTGGCTTCGAAGGGAGACGGGTCGGCGTAGCGAGGCCACGCACTAGGACACCGTACCGCCCTTCAGCCGTGCGTACGCAACGGGGCAACAGCGGGTGAGCGTTCGCCTCGGGCGCGTGGCGCCGTCAGCGAAGTCCGACGAGCCCCGACTGACGGGAGTCGACGGACGAAAAGATAGCGTTGCTCACCGTTTGCCGTCCCGGAGAGTATCTGACCGCTCCCGACGCAGCGCGCGAAAACCTCTCGAGGCCCCCGCGCGCGGCGCCACAGTCAACATCCGCTTCCGGGTGAGGGAGTTAAACGTCACTCCGCTCTCCCACCACGGCAGACAGCAAGGAAGGGCAGACATGTCGGGACATGAGAACGGCAGAAAAGGCGGCAAAGCCCGCGCAAAGGCAGCGGGCAGGCCTCAATTCCCACAATATATATATATATATATATATATATATATATATATATATATATATATATATATATATATATATATATATATATATATTGTCACCTACTTGTAGAGGTGGACTGGTTGGTCGTATGCCAAGGCGAAGGTTCACACCTCAAAAAAGAAAGAAGTGCGCGTGGGTCCCCGCTCTTGCATACAAGCCCGACCGACGCGCTTGGTTAGAGCCCTGTTGCTCAGACGTCAATAAACCTTGTCGACAGCCCTGGAGCGACGTGCCGAGATATATATATATATATATATATATATATATATATATATATATATATATATATATATATATATATATATATATATATATATATATATATATATATATATATATATATATTGTTTTTGACACAATATTATTGAAATCTAACAGAAAATAATGTCTAGGACAGAATAGAGGAGATTATTAGACCGAATCCTAATGTAAATGTGAAGAAAGCAAAGTGGGTGAAAAATGACTTGCCGTTATAACAAAGATAACCGAAAAACCTTACTCGTCGGTTCCTCCCCACCGCAAGTTATCTTATCATGGCCGACTGGCTGGCTGTATCCCGCCGTTTTCGTTGATAGCTCAGCTCATAGAAGCACTAGATTGACTACTGTTCCTTGACCCCTTGTTCTTTGAATCACTATGACGGATGTCACTAACTAGCACTCAGATATGATTATTCTTTTTCTGATTCTACATCTGGCTTGCACGTACTCCTTTCAAAAGCGCGAAGTCGATGCCACCAACACCACTGCCAGGATTTTGTTATACGCTTGCGAAGCGTCTCATCAAAAAGGCATAGAAACAGTCGTCCACATAACTACGTTTCAAATTACACGAGTCAGTTTCGAAAGTTATCTTTTTCCTAAACGACGGCGAAGTTAGCACGCGCTAGAAAACATCGGCGCGCGACGCACTCGGTTTCGCTCGTTCGAACAAACGTTCTTCAGCACGCGCTCTGAGCATCACCAACTGAAACGCGATCGCTGAGGACGGGAAAGTCTTGAGACGCCAACAGCGTCGACTGCATACAGGCGAACGCCGAGAATCGCAGTAAGTGACCGACCTCAAAATAGTTCGACCCTTAACGCCATGTCTGTACCGAATCGTCGGCAAAGACTCCACGTTAAGGGCCAGAAATCACGCAACCGAGCCGCTTCGACGGGCTCCTGCGAGACTCCCAGAGGCACACCGACGTACTACGGGCTACGTCCACAGCGACCCGAGACCCAATCGGACATTACCGAAGATCCGTTACCCGAAGCCTGCAGGGCTTTAGTCCTATCGGACCTCATTCGCCTCTTGCCCTCCCCGACGGTGCCCACGCCAGGCGTGATAACGCACGTCATCGACGGGTACGTCATCCAGGAGTCATTGCAACCTTTGTCAACTGCGACCGCGGCAACGACGTCCAGCGTCGACGAGGCGCAGCGTTACTATCACGTCAGCAGCACGGACGCACCACTGTCGACGATGCCGGGCCCGGAAACAGACCCCGGTACGTCTGGAGCCGTAGCGCAGGATTTGACCGCTAAGCGCGAACATCCGCAGTCCCTGGCTTCGTCCTTCGTCGAGACGCCTGGCACAGCCAAGTCACTTCCGGGTGCTGCGACGTTAACCGTGAAATTGAGGCGCAGACGGAAGACGTCGTCGCTGGTCTGCAGGACGACCAAAGAAGGCCCCAAGAAGACTCCGAGAAAGGCCACCTCCTTTGTCCCAGGCACCGATGCCACCTCCAAGTCTGAACTCGTCAATGGAACGCCACCAGAAGTCCCACCGATGTCTCCCCAGGGCTCAGTGGCTTTGCAGGTATCTCCTGCGTTGCTAACCACACCCCGGCAGCGTCAGCAGGAACCTACATATCCACTGCAGAATTGGGCTAACTCGCCGGAAAACTGGACGGTGGATGACGTAGCAGAGTATGTTTCCGGGATACCTGGGTGCGAGCACATCGCTGAGAAGTTCCGCCACCACGAGATCGACGGCGGCGCGTTGTTCCTCATCAAGGAACACCACCTCATCAGGACGATGGACATAAAACTGGGACCGGCATTGAAGATATGTGCTACCATTGGTTCACTTCGCGAGGTGTTGTCCTAAAACGAACATGTGGCACACGTCTAAAAAAATAAAAAAGGTGTTCTAAATCTGTAAACCACTGTTGACTGCGGCTTTATCGTAAGTAACACAAAAAAAAGGAATGCGAATTGTTGCGGAAATGTACCCTTTGCGCTGCTTTCCATCATGTGAACGCCCCAAATTGAGGTATTATCTGTTTAACATTAACACCGGTGTGTTAACAAAAACGATTGCAGTAGCCATCCAGCTCATGTATTTCGCCATTGAACGACGTCGGCAACGCGAGTTGAGTTGCGTCACGCAAAAAACTAGTGACTTGTTTTGTCTATTGGTGCTACCGAGGATCGAAACTTCTCAATTCTGCGTAGCGAAATCGTTTGTACATCTGTTGACTCTAAATGTAATATGTCTTGTCTGTGGCCCTCCGTTTTTTGTGAATTGTAAAGAAATTGCGATAGTGAATCAACGATAACGATAATGCAGCAACGATAATGCAGCAAAAAACTGTCTGCGCTACCGAAGATCCCCGTACTTGAACACCGTCAATGTTATATTTCTATAATGAAAGATGCAAGTTATTCTGGTAAAATAATCGATTGACTCGAAGGTAATCCGTTGAAGCAATACTTTTTTGCAGACTAGTAGGTTCCTACTTGAAAACTCGAAACTCAACTTGCTGGGCGAGTTGAAGAAAAACCTGTCTCCCTTCTCGTTTTTCCATCAGGTTGCGCACCAAAGCGAGTATTCAACATAACTAATCATTCTTAAGGATTTCGACATCAAGCCCTTGCAAGCGCCGCTACAGAAATGTGGCCGCGCACAACATGTTAATAGTGCGACGGAGCAATCAGCGTCTATAACATTGATGCAAGGTTCAAAACCACCTCAGTCGCGCTTTACCAGAAAAACCAACGAGAAAATTTGAAACGAGCAAATTTCACTTGCCGTATCAGCACAACTTGCACACGCTGCACCTCTGCTCTTCTCCACATCGCATGACCTCATAAAACGCCGCATCTGCACGTGCTTCGGCATTTGGTCCATGAGCGGAAATTTATAATTGATAAACCTCCCCAATCAATCAATCAATCACCTAAATACAGAAAACGGTATGCACGCGAATTCCTCCATCTCCGCCATCGAGCCGCCAAATCGAAAACCGAAACTGACGCCTAGCCGAAATAAGGCAACGAGTACCGAAATTGAGAACTGAAAATGAAAAGCTTGACTAGCGATGACATCATTATCAGCAGTAAGTCATTCATTCGGGCAACGCCTCGTAAAAAAAATTATGCCTGGAACGTGAGCCGCAAACGCGCTGCCCTACCCTCTGATTTTACCCTCCTCCTTCGGTACGAAGGGGAGCATCTCCGCAGCCACCCCTGCGAACAAAGCCATGCTCTGAACAGTTGCCTCCGAGCAGCCGTGATGTCACGTGACTGAGCGGTCCTGAGGCGAGTGCTCTCATGCGGCGGCCAGTCGCAACACAAGGCGCAGGAGGCATGGCCTCCGAGATTGCGTGCTGCAGCAGGAGGCTCCCAATCGAAAAGAGAGCGACGTTCTAGGCACAGATTTTCAAGGATGCGGTGATTCCGCACACGTTATCTGTGTTTCATTTCGCTGCCGTCAGATGCCGTGAGCGCGCGTTTGATTTCGAGCTGACCGTTAATAAAGGGCGCGCGCTCAGTGTTGAAGCACAGTTCACAGAGACGCGTTATTCGAGACAGGACGACTACGATGAGCAACGCTTCGAAACGTGGAAGACTGACGCGACGCCGGGAGACCGGCAAGGCGAAAGACGCGGCGTGCTGCGGCGGCCGGCAGCGTCATGGTGCGTCTTCCCGAAAAAGCGCCGAACCCTGGTTAGAGAACACGGAGCTAGCGGCACTACCTCCGCCGGCTACAAGCGTGACAGAACCACTGTTCGCCCGCATTCCCCAAGAACTGGGCACCAAACCGGGCGTCACGACGCACGTTATCTGCGGGCACGTCGTGCTGGAGTCGTCCGAACCGTTCGATCGCGGATTGAGAGCCGAACCCACTGCAGAGCCGGGACCAAGCGTCGTCGCCGCCAGTCCTCGGCAGGAGCAGTCTCTCGTTAACCCCAGTGCACGCACCGCATTTGACAGCCACAACGGGACGCCGTTGCGGTTATCGGGCGTCACACACGCTAGTCCTCGCCGATCTGCGACTTCTACCGCTCCGTCAGCCGTTGCAGCTAACCCTACTACGCCGAGTACGCCGCCTCCTCCGCCCCTCCTGGCACCGTGCGTCGCAAGCGCGAGGGGAAACCCGGCTTCTAACGTGATATGCATTTGCGGAGGACACCAGCCGACCACCGCTTCTCAGCGGAACCACGATCGGAACCGCAGCATTTCAACAACGAACGCTGGCAACCAGGCGGCCAACTCGCCTTCGCACACCGCATCCGAACCTACAGCCTCAGACGACGCACTCATGAGAGAAGAGGGCGATGAATTTGCGGCTTCTGCAGCCTGCCCGCTATCCCAGCGTCCGTGCGCGGGTGAGCGTGCGATCGCTGGCGGCGCCTGTACGCGTAGGAGTCTGCGTGAAATGTCATCACAGACCTCGCCGCCTGGTCCGAGTACGCTTGCACAGGCTCCTACGGAGAAATCAGCCGAGGAGTGGACGGTAGAAGACGTGGTACGGTACGTCAAGGGGATCCCCGGATGTGCCCGGCACGCCGAGAAGTTTAGCAAGGAGGAAGTCGACGGTGAAGCCTTGCTACTTCTTGGAATCAAACACCTGACTGTCGATATGGGCCTCCCCGTCGGTCCGGCGGTGAAAATATGGTGCGCAACACGGGATTTGCGCCAGCGCCCGAATTAGGACGTTAGGCATTTCGTTTTAGACCATGGGTCTTTGTTGAACGACGTGAGGAAGTGTTTTCTTCTCTCGATGTTTTTAATTACATGACTTTTTTTACGCCGATTGACACGTGCGACAGTGCTGCACAATAATTTTGATTATTGATATGTGGGGTTTAACGTCCCAAAACAGCCATATGATTATGAGAGACGCCGCAGGAGAAGGTTCCAGATATTTCGACCACCTGGGGTTTTTTAACGTCCACCGACATCCGAGCGCACAGGCCTGCAGCATTTCCACCTCTGCACTATAACTTCTCTGGCCATCATGGAACCCTGGGACTTACGATATCTTGTGCAAAAAACAAAAAACGAGGTACCAGCATTTTTGTGTTAAATAAAATATTTTAGGCGTTTTTCATTTCTTTGATTTTGCAGAAAGCGAAGCCAACCGAAGCATTGATGAATTAGGGTGTCTTAACTTGACAGTGATTATTAAGCATGTGCAACGTGTCGATGATTGGGATGGTTATTGAAGTATCAATCCGACTTGATTGGAGACTTTGATATTTGCACATGCGTTATTCATTCGCGTGGGCATGCCGTGGACACTACTTGTCAGTGCGTGAGTAAATGTGAACTCTTCGATATAGAATATAGTGCCTGAAAAACACGCACGCTGTTATCAAAAGAACGCATAGTGAAGTATTGGCGGCATTTCGAGATAATTAGACGTGGAAATTGGTTTGACAAGTGGATAACGTCAGGTTATCTGTCCGTGGGTGATGCCTTTGCTGGCACGAGTGCTAGGCTGTAGTGAAACGACGAAAAATTGGGGAATTGGCCTCTAAGATTGATTGATTGATATGTGGGGTTTAACGTCCCAAAACCACTATTTGCCTGGGGTTCTTTAACGTGCACCAAAATCTGAGCACACGGGCCTCCTTCATTTCCGCCTCCGACGGAAATGCAGCCGCCGCAGCTGGGATTCGAACCCGCGAGTTGCGGGTCAGCAGCCGAGTACCTTAGCCAATAGACCACCGCGGTGGGGCAATAGGCCTCTAAGAGTTGAACGAAACAGTGATATCCTGTCCCTAGTGCGTAATACGATGAAATCGTGGAAATGGTATCACTACAATGCAATCGATACAAGTGGCATGTGTATGCATGCGACGGAATAGTTTGCGCTGCGTTCATGGCTGACGCAAGTTAGACCAAGCGACGTTGACATGCGATTATTTCATGACGTCACAGAGTTTGATGATTTGTGGTGACTCGTGCTGTCGTCGCTGGCGCTCAGAGTCGCGTTTGATCGAGGCGTATATAAGACCTTCAAAAATTCAGGAGCTCACCCGGTATCATAAAAATCGCGGCAAGCTTCTCTTGGCGTGTGCGCGCCTGGACTATTACGTTTGTTTCATGACATGATAGTTCGAAGGAGAAAGATTTATTTAATTATGCTCGCGCAATCTGATCACCCGTCTGTCCGTGACCTGGAACGGTGCCAGCTGTGGCTTCTCACAGTGTCACATCAGTCGCGTGATGGACACATTTCTATGTAGTGTGGACACTTTTCTGTGTGGTGTGGACACTCATGCAGTAAGTATTGAAAAACGTCGACTCATTGCGCAGGCCTTGTGCTATGCACATATGTATAGCCTTGTGTTTGCTACAAAATATGCGATGTCGACCGTTTTGTGCAAGAGGAGTAGCCGGTGCCACGCATTGGCACCAACCTCTCCATATATACATTTAATAAAAAAGAAAATAGCACAGCAAAGCATGGCAACAGCTGCGTCACCATAGCTGTGGCCTGATAGAGGCTCCTGTACACTGCCAGCGGCCATGACTGCAATGTATGTGCATGTTAACGAACACCAGTTGTCAAAATTTCTAGAACCCATCAGTGCGGCGCCTGGCATAATAAAATCGTGGTTTTGGGACGTAAGGCCCCAGACATTATTAAAAAGATCTTGAGAGTAACACCTTTGTTTTGATTGCATTGGCGTCGTTTTTGTGTTACAAAATCGTTTCTTGGATGACTGTATTGCTGATTCTTATTCTAAAAAAGTAAATTATATATGGTATTAACGTGCGTTTTAGACTAAGAATTTTTTGTTATTCTACAAACGTAATGCACAAGGTAATATATTTTAGGTGCGCTTATCGAAGCCAACTGAACCACCTCTGGTCTTTTTTTTTTTTAGATGTGGGCGTTTGGGGGACGGGCTGAATGTGACTTATATTGTATGTCAGCAGCAGTTTTGTGCAATTTACCAGTAGTACCCGTTGGTAATGTCTGAAATAACGTCACTCTCTCCTTAGTATCCACTGTCCATCAAGGAGATTGCGGGATCAGCAATTCACATTTCGACTGAAGGAACATGATTGTGCGTGCATCAAGAGAGGGTTACATTCGATATCCCGAATTTCTGATTCGCTAAAAGTTTTCTAGCTAGAGGTGAAAGAAGGGTGAGGTGCTTTGAATATAAACGGCCTTCTATCAGCTTTGCAATTACTGAATCAATATTCGTACTGGCAATCGAAAAACTTGCGTGTATTGATGACTATAACGCTAACCTTGAGGACTTTTGCATCGAAGGCAAGAGAGAAATAAAATATTCATACCTTTAGAATGGTTCTTCACAATTTTGGCAAGCGCGCGCGTGTGTGTGCGTGTGTGTGTGTGTGTGTGTGTGTGTGTGTGTGTGTGTGTGTGTGTGTGTGTGTGTGTGTGTTAGTGATTTTCTTATGCACACCAATTTTTACAATGCTTGATTTTGCCTCATTTCTGAATTATTTCTAAACGTAACTTTTCGTTTAGGCACATAGTCTTGCACACCTTCAGAAGCAGTGTTCTACAGCGCATGCTCACGAAAGTTTAATTCTTTTTCTCAGTTATAACTGAGAGCAATAATGAACATTCCGTTCGAATTAGAGAAAATCCGGTGTCTGGCGGTAATATTGCGGTTTTCAGTGTTTAAGGTATCTAACTCTTGTAGGTTTATTTATTATTGTTTATCTTCTTTATTGTTGTTTGTTTACTCCCGTTCACGAGCCGATGCATGAATTGATTGTAGCTCGTTCTCAACAAAAGCTATCCGCAGGAGGCGTGCGCAAAAATTTTTTTCTGGGGGGGGGGGGGGAGAGTGTTTAACTACTTTATATATGTTTGTTGATGCGCTCGTATATGTGCGTGTATATATACGCATCCAAATTTGAAAATTTTGGGGGGATCGATTCCCCTCCACCATGTCTACGCCCCTGGCTTTGCACTGCCTCCGCAATCGGCTACCTTTTACTAAGGAACGACGCCAAGTGCAAAGAAAGAAGAACAATGACGTCAATACTAGAAGTCACGTTATTGTGACGTTATAGCAAACGTTATGATGACGTCAAATAACGCAGCCACCAGGTACGCCACGACAACGTCATAAGGGGACGCTTTGCACCACACGTGTGCAGGCCGCCGACGGCCAATTTTCGCGCTTGACGAGGCGTTTAAATCTTTCGACCTACAAAAGAGAGAGAGAGAGAGCGAAACGAGGCTTGGTGCGGTGAAATCATCAGGTAGTTGCGATGCTAAGCGCCAGTAATTAAGCTGCGCCTTTAGGCCCTTTGTCGTGTTTAGCGGTATACCGCGCAGCGTACGGACCCAGCGGACGTGTCACACTTGCTCTGGTCGTGGCCCGGCCAACAGCAAGCGTGGCTTCGTCATCCCGGAACAACCGATCACCGTACACGGTTGCCCTACCGACTTACAAGCGGGGATAAAAGGACCGTTGCACCGATCCTCGTTAAACTTTATTCACGAGCCTAATTAGTTTGTTTATGTGTGATGAGCCCGTGTTCTTTTTAGGTATGTTTGTTATGTACTATGCTGATTGAACTTGAAGGCAGAGATAGCTCCTTTTGCTTGCTTCTTTGCTAGCTTGTTTGCGTGTCCCTAGACCTTCTGGTTCCTTTTCACAACGAAGGATTGGCCATGAAGCCAGCAGTTAATATAAAAGGAATTAGTTTTTTTTAACTTTGAAAAGGAATGAGAAAGACGTCGTTCACCACACAAATAGGCGAAAACTTCTGATTGACCTGACTATATAGAGTGATGCATATGTGTATGGAAAACAATGGTACTTCCTGCTTTCAATTTGTCCTTCTGTTCTCCCTTATTCACGTCCTTCATTAAACAGCTCGAACTTAACATGCTACGCGGAACGTATTATGCTTGATTAAGAGGTTAACAGCCGGAAATGCAGGAGTGCTTGAAATGGTAAAATTACGATAGTAACCCGATACATAAATTTGTGCATTCCACCGATGGACCACAGGGAATAGTTTTTACATCTCTCAAAGAATTTATGCTTAACAGACGCACGGACTTTGCTTCGTGAAACAACAAAGGAGTTTAAAATACACTACCTGACACACACACACACACACACACACATATATATATATATATATATATATATATATATATATATATATATATATTATAATCTTGCCTGATAAACACCTAGTTAGCAAGCGCGCTTGTAATTTTTAAGCAATTTCATTTGATGAGATGGACGTCCTATTCCATGGTACAAAAAGATGTCACCACTGGAAAAAGTTGAGTTTTGTTACCGGGTCTCCTTGGAAATTCAAACAACATTAGCCGTTCAGTAAGTCAACCAATCAAGCAAATCGCTAGTGCAGCTTTTCGCATATATCATCATTCGCGAACATCACTGTCATCCATGATTTTGTAACAAAACGTTACTAATAACGCTGTTATGAAGAAAAAGATTTGACGTCTCACTGGAAGTAATACTTATAGAGGGCAGTGCTTCTTTGTTGGTACTTTTTTATTTTTACAAATGCGGTAATTTTTTCTTTGTTGTCTATACATTTTAAAAGAATGTTTGACCGAAATGTTTTTGTCGCTAGATTTGAAGCTATCCGATTTCAACATTTTATTTACTGTTATTTTTTGTTTGATTTCTCTATTTAATGATCTCGTTGGCTTTTGTCGACTGATTAGAGTATTTATTATTCTGGATAATGCGCTTCAACGCTAGTCTACCTTTTCCATGTTTTTTTTACAAATTAAATGAGAAAACACACACACACACAAACAAACACACACTCAATAAAAAGAATTATTTGCCAGATTTGGAAAAAAATATCGTGAGCAATATTTATGCACTTGCTGGGTCGCTATAAATAAACAGCAACGCTCAGTTTGCCACGTGCCAACATGACGACCCCTACTTGACCGCATCATCAGATAGTTGAATATCTTGCCTTCTACACCTAATGCCAGACTACATCGTCAGCTTCGGCAGTTCAAGCTAGAGAACAATGTCCTGCAGCGCTATACTTACAATGCGGGTGACATTGGTAGGGGCCAGTACTTCCTCGTTCGCTGCGAAAACAAGTTCTCGAAGCATTGCACGACGACCCATCAACTGGAAACTTAGGATTTCAGAAGACCTACAACCGCGTTAGGAGCCGTTTATTCTGACCTGTTCTTTCTACCTTTGCGGCAAATTATGTCACTTCTTGCACACTTTGACAACGCCGGAAACAACCAACTTCGACTCCCGCTGGCCTATTACAACCCATTCTATGTCCGGATATAACAAATGCTTATAACGATCGAAGAAAGCAAATAGAAAGAAAAAAATAGGGTAAATAAAAAACTGAAAGCGAAATAGAAATAAACAGAAAAAAATGAGAAAGAAATACGAAAATTTCAAAAGGAAAAGAGGAAAAGAAAGAGAAAACCTAAAAGAATCAAAGCAGTCTGCCAGTGGCACGTATTTCAGGTTTGATACATTAAGAGTGATGCTGAATTAATACTTCTTAGAGGGATTGGGTAGATAAACGAAGTACAGATGCATCAGAGTTCTGCTTTATCTCTCGCAAGCATTCCTGGCGTAACTATTTATTAAAAAACACATTTACAATGCAGAACAAAATATTAAAGAAGTGGCAATAGAGGTGCTGGGTATCGATCCCAGTACCTCTCGCATGTAAGCGAGTGCTCTACCATCTGAGCTACACACCCTGACTCTAAGGGCAAAGTATTTGAGAAGTATTGTAGTCGTTTAAACTAGGTTGAGTGGGCGACATGCAGAGAAGCTCTTGCAGTTTCTTTCCTCTCGCGTTCCGGCTTCGAGATTATGAAACAGAGCAGGAAAGAGAGAGAGAGAGCATCCTACGAAAGATGAGAAGGCGGTTTGTGAGCCCCAGTAATTCAGTTGCACCATTATGGTTTCCATGAGCTACGCCAGCTTGCTTGCTAGCTTCCACTGATCTGGCTCGTACCCACCACGCGTGCTGGGCCAATAAGCTGGCGGTTACTGTAAATTAACCACCAGCTTATGCCTCGGTATGTCGCAAGCCCAGCGCTGTGCTTCGCGCACTAACGCCAACAAAGACAGGCGACCCAGAGTGCCACCTCAGCGTGGCAGTGCCGCGCCAGCGGGAACCACTACACGAGAACCATGGGGCGCGGTGGGCTACCCGCTGTTCCCTCCTCCTTAGCCGTGTGAGCATCCGACTCGCCTCACACGTTGCCCGTGGCGGACCTCCAGGAGGTGGGGAGGGCATGATCCGAGGTCGTGGCTCCATATAAACTGGCTTACGTGGGCGCGCCACCACCCATACCGTCCAGGCACCTGGATCATGGAATGGACCGGAAACTTCTCTGCTAGGCGTGCTAGGACCAACTCCTTATCAGCGGCATCCACATGCGCTGGATTACAGAGGGACGCGAGCACCTCCTGCCAAAGCTGCCTAGTCTGTCAGGTCCTGTCTCAAGGAATGCGTTCCTAATGTCTGCGCTTCTGAGTCGTCAGACTACAGAAGCTTACCAGTCTCCCAGCCATTCCGGCATTTTTCTGTTCGCAAAGCGAACTATGCTGTTAGCCTTCCTTGGAAACACACCTTGGCAGAGTGGACCAGTGTCCACTCGTGTGAGCTTCATTCTGTAAGGTACCTCGCCCCCAGACGCTGGGTTACAGAGGCTCGCCACCACCTCCGGCGTGGTTATAACCGGGTACCCGTCTAAAGAACACACCCGCCACACTTGCAACCTGCCAACTCTAAATCACCAGCCGTCTGCGAACTACCGGATTTCCACGGGGTCCGGAACGACGCCGACAGCTGGGTGGCAACCGTCAACGCGATAGCAATGCGCAAGGCCTGGACAGAAAATCAGAAATGGTATGTGGCTATAGACCATCTTCGGGAAGGTGCAGCGGCGTGGCACCGGTATGAAGGTTGGAAGCAGCAGTCATGAGCGGAGTGGAGCTGCAAGCTCATAGCTGCTTTTGGTCGTAATTCTTACCACCTCTCCACCACCACCACTCAGTCCAACCTGGCCGGTATCGAGGAGCAAGCTCCGGAGGCTTTCCACCTCGAGGCTGCAGCTGTGCACTGCAGCTTACCACACGAGAAGTTAGACACTTTGTCGATACCCGAAGCACGTTCACTGCGGCCAGAGGCCGCTACCGAAGTCGGACCTCTTGAAGGGCGTTGCTCCAACGAAACAGCCGCCGAGAATCATCTCGACTGTGTTGCATTCTCTTCACCGATACACCCCCATTCGCACACCGAGCTGAATAGGAGTAAAAACTCGAAAGTTCCTCGGAGCCCTCCAGCCGCACTGCAGAAAGCTTCTCCGCCTGTCCTACGAATGACGTCAGACGCAGGTGCGACACGCCACTGCTGCTCTCTGTACCCGCGCCGGCACGCGACGCCATCATGTCAGTGGAAGAGGCTGATACCAGTCATCATACAGCTCAGTTAGAGAAGCCAGCCTCAATATCACCTTTACCGAGGCAAGTGGAGACACCAGCATCGCCTATGCTTGAATTGCCTTTGATCATGGCGCCGGTAGAGCCCCAGGTAACCACTGCTGGTCTCACTGACCAAGACCATGAGGAGAAAGTTGGCGCTCAAGATGCAGACAGCAGCCAATACGATGACAGCTTCACGAAATGTCCTGCCGCAGATGCCAAAACCGGCCGTGTATTATATTCTCTGCCACACATCTCAGAAGTTGCGTACCCATTCTCGACGCAAGCCAAAGTACTCAGCGCGTCTTTTGGGATACTCTTTCGGCTACCCTCGTCCGGAGTTCAACGTCTGCCGTTGATTTTGCGGCCCGTCCGAAGCTCGCTGTCAGGTGCATGTTTAGCTGCTTCCCACAGAGAGTCTCTGCATGGCCGACACCAACCACAACGATGCAGCCAGTCTCGACCTCCCGATAGACTTGTGGAAGACTTTGGCACCCAGTTTCAGCGTGGCTAAGGCCAACCTCCGAGATGCAGCCAGTATATCGACCGCCAGATCTACGCTTGGGATACCGGGACCAAATCACGGCACGGTCAAAAGCGTCGGCAGCAGCAGGGCAGCCAGTGCCGGCCGCCTGAGTACACAGCACTTTTTCAAGGGACATCGTGGCGTGCAAAAAAAGCGACCAGCTCGAGGCAGCCAGTGCCGTCCACCAGAGACGCTTCCCCCAGACCATCGCTCCATGTTGCATTGTGGTCTGGGCTGACCACCACGATGCAGCCAAGCCCGCCCACCAGAAACTTTGCCGCCAGCTCCGCGCGCTCAGACTCCGTGGGTCCAGGACTCATTACTTCGTTCTGCGCGGATGGCCAACCCCGGCAGTGAATGACGAAGAAGCGGCGGCTACGGAGAATTTCGCGGGAGACACCGAGCTGCATAGAAACGTTGAGACTTGGTCTGGACATCGGCTCACCAAGTGCCGGAAGCATCGGGACCATTGTTCGCCCGTAGTTAAAGTGTCTTTGGACGGCTCGCCCATCACTCTCCATGAGGCTTGAGTTTGTACATTGTTACTTGCTCGGCTTTGTTTGGGAGAGGGTTTTCTACTGGTGTAAGCCGCGGGGGCGGCCGCCGAAGATGATACACTCGGACTGAGAAGAAAAGATATGCTGCGTGGAGTGGCGACTGGTTTGGTGCCCCGGTAGGGCGGAGTCGGGTCCTACAAAAAGGGACTGAGAGACACGATGCGAAGAGAGACGGAGCGTTGAGATTGAGATGGTAGAGAGACGGAATGGAAAAGGAAGATAACGGTGCGAAGAGATAGCGATGAGAGGCGATAAGATGATGACTGGGACAAGGACGGTACGATGAGGAATGAAAGTTGGGGATAGGAGGCGAGTGAATGGAACGTTACGTAAGAGGGCTAAGATGGAAAGCACTGAGAGGCACGACGAAGGCGACGATGACGAAGACGATGAAGGCGCTGTCGAATTGGACAATGACCCCAGGAAGAAGCCCTGAGCCCCGACTCGAACAACCAGCTCCGAGGCCCCCGTCAACAAGGACCTTTCGTGAGACGGACTTTATGCACCTTATTTAGATTAGCTTTGCGGGAAGGGAGGTGGCGAATTGAGACATTGCGCGGTTTTGTTAATTAATGACTTTATCATTTGTGTCGTCGTGTGTTTACTTTGTATTGAGGCACCCTTGTATTGGCACAGCGACTTAACTTATGTATACTATTTTGTGTGTCGCGAGTATTTGCTGATGTGTTACAATTTCGTGTAACAGAGATGTCGTTCACGGACAGTATGTGTGTTCGCCATTTGCACTTGCTATTAAATTAAATGAATCAGTAAAGAGAAACAGGTCGTAGCGACTCTTACTTCCCGGCCCCAGCACGAATCCATGTATGTGAGAAGTGATTGAGACACATAGCCAAGAGGGAACCGAATATATATATATATATATATATATATATATATATATATATATATATATATATATATATATATATATATATATATATATATATATATATATATATATATATATATATAAGGGAAACAAGTGTATACTTAAGAGCTCGTTCTTCGTGTTTTCACACAATATTAATGAGATCTAACAGACCATAATGCCAAAGAAGGTATAAGGGAAGTTATTAGGCCAATTGTAATGTAAATGAGAAGAAAGAAAAGTGGGTTAAAAGATAACTTGCCGTGGACAGGATCCGAACCTGCGACCTTCGAATAACGCGTTCGATGCTCTACCACTGAGCTACCATGACAGCTATCCCCCCAGCCACTTTTGGGGTATCTATGTCAATTTAAACGTGTGAGTGTCAGTCAGCGCCACCAGCAGCCATGGCGGCGAGTGTGGCACACTCCTAATGAGCCTGCTTGGTGTCACGTAGCACGTGAACTTATTACTATAACTGGCAGCTGACCAATAGTCCCCCGTATGCAACCTAAAGGCACCAAGTCTGCCAGTACGAGACCCTCGTTAATGAATAAGGGAAACAAGTGTATACTTAAGGGCTCGTTTTTCGTGTTTTTACACAATATTAATGAGATCTAACAGACAATAATGCCAAGGAAGGTATAGGGGAAGTTATTAGGCCAATTGTAATGTAAATGAGAAGAAAGAAAAGCGGGTGAAAAGATAACTTGTAGTTCAAAGCTGCACTCAATTCACGAACTAGCAGCAGCGCCTTGCCGATTCAAATAGTTCTAGTTTAAATTCTCTCCATATTCTTAGCGTTTTAACAACTAGACCAATTTGGACGTATGCAGCTGGCACACGCTGGCCAACTCTGCATGTATAACGTATTCACTACTGCATCTGTGGTTAATAAAATAGAGCAAGTTTTGCGATGACGAGGACAGATTTAAGAAAAAACAAAGCCAGGCGCACGTGCGTCAGCAGAGAAGTGAAAAGGGGGCACTTGCCCCCCTACAGTCACAACAGCACTTCCCCTCACCCGAGCTAGACCAGTGTCTCCTTAAACCATGATGCAATGATGGTTTGCACCCCCCAAAAGAAATTTCTGCAGACGGCAATGGTAGTGTTTGTTCCTTCCGACTGAACACTAATCTTTCTATAGCAACACCCGCTGCACCAGCGTATAATCGCATGGGCTCTACGTAGTACAATGCAACACAGAATGCGTTTGCTGCCGCATTTCTCGTGACCAACAGGCAGCATGGCTGCATTACCGAAGAAGCGCCGTGAAAATGACAACAGCTGTTCTCAACCCAGCTTGATCTACCCGGAATCTGCTTAGCATTGGCTTCTCCGCAGTGCAAATGAACCACGTTTGACCACGTGATTGTGCTCGGCGAATAAGGGCGCTGTACTCCAGTAGGCGGAGCGAGCGGGGCCTGGAGAACAGTGGCGCAACTCTGCTACCTAAAGGTGCCATATACAATACAGTAACTCTAAGTACCATGTGACAACAGCGCCGCCGCTACTGTCATCCGCTGAAGAAACATGCGAGATGCGGCGCGGCCGCCTCGTTCGCTCCACTGTTCCCTTTTAGTACACTGTAACAAAACCGAAAATAAAAATCGCCACCAGCAATGACATCATCATCAGCAGTTCATCCGGGTTACGTTTTAAGTGTTTCATTTCGCTGCCGTGAGATGCCGTGAGCGCATGTTTGACGTCGAGCTGACCGTTAATAAAAGTCGCGCTCAAAACAGCGCGCGCTCTTGTTGGAGTGCAGTTCGCGGCGGCGGCTCCGTCAAGTTTCTTTCATTAGGTGCGTTGTATTAGTAGACGCGCGTTGCTTGAGACGGGACGACGATCATGAGCTACGTTGTGAAACGTGGAAGACCGAGGCGACACCGGGGGACCGGCAAGACGAGAGGCACGGCGTGGTGCGGCGGCCGACAACGTCGAGGTTCGTGTTCCCGCCAAAGCGCCGAGTGCTGGATAGAGATTACTGAGCTAGGGGCACTACCTCCGCCGGCTACAAGCGTGACAGAACCACTGTTCGCCCACATACCCCAAGAACTGGGCACCAAACCGGGCGTCACGACGCACGTTATCTGCGGGCACGTCGTGCTGGAGTCGTCTGAACCGTTCGAGTGCGGATTGAGAGCCGAACCCACTGCAGAGCCGGGACCAAGCGCCGTCGCCGCCAGTTTTCGGCAGGAGCAGGCGCTCGTCAACCGCAGTGCACGCACCGCATTTGACAGCCGTAACGAGACGCCGTTGCGGTTATCGGGCGTCACACACGCTAGTCCTCGCCGATGTGCGACTTTTCCCGCTCCGTCGGCCGTTGCAGCTAAGCCTACTTCTACGCTGAGTACGCCGCCTCCTCCGCCACTCCTGGCACCGTGCGTCGCTAGCGCGAGGGGAAACCCGGCTTCCACCGTGATATGCGAGTGCGGAGGACACCAGCCGAACACCGCTTCTCAGCGGAACCACGATCGGAGCTGCAGCATCCCAACAACGAACCCGGACAACCAGGCGGCCAACGCGTCTTTGCACACCGCATCCGAAGCTACAGCCTCAGACGACGCGCTCATGAGTGAAGAGGGCGATGAATTGGCGGCTTCTGTGCCGTGCCCGCCATCCCAGCGTCCTTGCGCGGGTGAGCGTGCGATCGCGGACGGCGCCCGTACGCGTACGAGTGTGCGTGAAATAGCATCGCAGACCTCGCCGCCTGGTCCGAGTACGCTTGCACAGGCTCCTACGGAGAATTCAGCCGAGGAGTGGACGGTAGAAGACGTGGTACGGTACGTCGAGGGTATCCCTAGATGCGCCCGGCACGCCGAGAAGTTTCGCAAAGAGCAAATCGATGGTGAAGCCTTGCTACTTCTTGGAATTAAACACCTGCTTAACTATATGGGCCTCCCCGTTGGTCCGGCGGTGGATATATTACGGGCAACACGTGAATTGCACATGCGCCAGCGCCCGAATGAGGACGTTCAGCATTTCGTTTAAGACAGTTTGTATTTCTTTCCTTTTTCTGATGGAAGTGTGTTCTTTTTTTGATGTTTTGATTGCGTAAGTTTTTTGTTTTTTTTTACGTCTATTGACACGTGCAAAAGTGTTGCACATTAACTGCTCCGGCCATTGTAACCCTGAGATCTACGATATCTTGTGTAAAATGGGGTGCCAACAGGTTTGCGTTTAGTAAAATATTTTTTTATGCATTTTATGAGTTTTTTTTTTTTCACGGAAACTTGTGGAATGCAAACCCACAGAAGCATTGCGTGAATTAGGTGTCCTAAAGAGCCACTTGTCAGGTTCGACATTAGGGAGATTTAGAATAGCACACTGCGAGCCCTTGCGGTGCGGTCGCTGCCACTGCGCAGGCGTTGTACGCAAGTCGGCGTTCGCGTTCGCGGACCGCCCGCAAAAAATCCGAAATTGCGTGCGGTGGTGGCGGCCCGCATACATGACCTTCTGTATTTTACTGACCTGTCCAGCGATCGAAGCGCCAGCACGCCCTTTCTGGTATTGGTGCCTGCCGCTATGCTCCCCGTGGCGCTGCAATTTACCCCATCCGCATCGGTTGCTGGCGGCCAAAACATGGGTCGCCGCGCTTTTTTTTTTTCGTCTGCTCGCGTGACGCTGGGGAAAAAGCAGCAATGTTTACGCGTGCATACACTCTGGACGATTAAAATGAATAAAAACCTCTTTTTGAATAAACTTAAAGTTATAATCACGATCTTTCGCTACCGTATGCTCGTGCCAAGCTGCGACAGAGGCGTGCAGGTCGGTGCAGTTTGTACACCAGCGAAGCGAGGTTTCTTGGTGCAAATTAACCATCGCGATGGTGGTGTGCTACGTGCCTTTCTGAGAATCAAGGCAAGGGAAGACTCCTGATGTGACTTTTCATGAGTTTCCAGTGACCAAGGTCCATAAAAAATGGATCGAGGTTCTGTGTTGTAAAAGACTACGCGTCTCTAGAAGAGTGAGTTGTTGGGCTAGTTGGTGGTGAGTGACAGACTGAGACGCATATCAGCGCAAAAAAATAATAAACCGACAACCTCAAGAAAGTAAACAATGACGCGCTATACTCACAACTATTAGCAAAAAAAAAATAAGGAAAGACAACATGAGTGCACATATGGAAACCATGTCACTACATGTGGTCATGCAACTAGGTTTTGAAACACACCCATTGTGTGAAGAATGAGCGTTGAATAAGTTATTTTAAGTGCTGTTTCATTTCAAAACGATTGCAGAGTGTCTTTAATTGATTATTCATGTACCTGCGATCTACATTTGCAATTTGAGACGAAGGCATTTATGCGAAAAATTATCTGTATTGGGTTGTTTTCTATGTGCGCCAGATGCCGCGGACACTGTCAAGTGTCACAGTCCTTGCCCTTTCTTGCCCAGACAGTAAATGCAAGCCAGCTGAGTGTAATACAACGGCAACAAGTCTACCATTGTATATACATATATAGCTGGTATCATGAGTTAGATACACATTTGGTGGCCAGCGCTTTTTACAACTTGTCTACGTCGTCATTCTTTCTTGTTTTGCACGCTGTTATGCCTGCGAGTCCACAGTGAACGTCCGTGTCTCTGAAAAAGGCAATCTGTGTCAAGGCCAGCCCGCCTGACACGAACAACTCAACGGCGTCATCACGCCACGGCGCCTTTCTGGCGTGCACGTGCAGTGAGTCACCTCAGCAAGCGAGCCCGTCGAGTAAACAACTGGCGTCTTCCTGTCTGGCGGCTGACGAAATGCGCGGCGACGTCACTCGTCCTTGGGTGCAGCCACCTGCAGCGCAGCCTCTCCAGATTCGATGAGAAAGAAGGACGCGGCCCAGCGGCGACCTCATTGAAGGATTCTGACCTCGCGACCAGTGGCGCTTCGGGTTGGACATTTGGGTTGGACCCGGGGCATATAAAAGAAGCCCTGCGGCGCGTCGAGAGAGTCTTCCTTTGACAGCAGACCCATTTGAGAGCAGACCTATGTGTTAGAGAGGAGAGCTCGGCTCCTCGAGTCTCTGTCGGCCCCAGTGCCGAATTTGTAACGCCTCTGTATATATGCTGTACATAAACCTTGTTTAACTCACCGTCGTCTCGTTCGCTCGTCTATCAGCTCTGCGCAGAAGCAGTCGCGAGCTGAGAAACCTACGCTACCAAACGGCTGGTGACCTTCCTGGCAGAATTCGAAGCAGTGGCGGCTCGGGACCGTGTTGGCGTCGCCGTCTTTCGAAACAGTGCTTGCAGCCAACGTTACTAGTATCTAGTAACGTTGGTTGCAGCAGTGAGATTTCGAGGCGCCCTTCGTAACGTCGTCGGAGGCGCGCGTCGCAACAACGCTTATACATGTGTTTGTACCTGATTTGCCATTCACGCATGCAACCCACGCATTCTCATGCATTCACCGGCGCTCAGCTGTGGTAACTCGAGCGCTCCCTAGGCGGCGAAGTTCGGAATCCGAGCCGGCGCAGGCAGCTCCGTAGACCGCCGCCAGCTGGGCAGGTCAGGAGTACAGTAGGTCGTGCCCGCATCTGGCCTGCAAGCGCTGGTTTCGAGGCCACGGTGTCGCTGCGATCGTGCGTTGCGGATCGCAGTAGGGCAAACGCTTTTCTAAAACTCATATGGCGCCCGCTACGCCCGCAGCGCTTGGAAACGGTATTCTAAAAATCCCTAATAATTTTGAGCTGACAAACGCATTGCGTAGATAAGGCGTTCGAAATCATGTCTGCCAAAAGTTACAACGCTGCGTGCCGCGAAAATGTGTCAAATTTCAAGATGTAGGCTGCTCCTCCTTCCTTTCACGGGCGCGCGCCTAGAGAATGGGGGCATTCGGTGCACTTGTGAATGACTCTACGTATACGGCAGTGCAGTGACGTTGGTCCTCTACGTAGACAACTGTGCTTTGACATTGCCAACAATGGCACGTCAGAGAATACCTACCACCACACGTGACATGGCGAACATTGACACGATATGCGCAATTTGTGTAATTTAATGCTGGAAGACGCTTTATACACCGCAATAGTCGAAAAAAAAACATTTCGAAGACACTTGCGAGAGGTCAGACTGAGGACATGGAGACAACGGCGACACTACAACGTTTAGCGAATCGACGATTCCGTTAGGGCGTCATCTCCATGCCAGCCTATGTCTGCGGTTAAACGAACCAAACCAAACCCACAATGCCGGGTGACTTAAGTGTCATCGTGAGCCCATCGTAAGCAGCCTTTAATACAGGCTCCGGGCGTGTAGAACGTGATTTCTCAACGCGCGTCTGTTCTGAGTGCGCGTGACGCCGTGATTGGATTGGATTGGATAAACTTTTATTGATTGGATAAACTCTTATTGACGCCGTGATAGACGGTCGATGAATTCTAAACTGAAACTGCACCACAGTGAACCGTTCGTCCAAAACGCAGTGTTCCCCGCGTCTTCCCTGCCGTCCCTGCATCTACCATTGGCATCTTCGGGAAGGTGCACCGGAGTGCACCAACCGTCTTCGGTAGCCAGGACGCACCCTGTCGGGGAACTTTCTTGCTGTTGTTGCTCCGAGGTGCTCCGAAAAAGTCGGTGAAGCGACGCTGTGCAATCCCAGCACTCGTTGCGTGCCACGCGCGTAGCAGACGATCAGCAGACGACGCGCAATGGCTGGTATTCCATTTGCCCCTCCACAGAACCGGGGCGTTCTTCCCCTTTTTGGTTTTGGGGAAATTTTGTACTGCTCCGCGACTGTTCCGGGGCACAATTGTTGAAGTTGCCGGAAGTATCTTCGCTTATCGCGGTTACCTCTATAGGCACCGTATACTGACCCGTATCAGATGACGATGATGAACAAACTTTATTTAATTAGCAGAAAGGTCCTATTCCCCTTTCAGGTGCGAGAAGAGAAGGGAGGACCAAACCTAGACGATGGCCATGATCCCATGGGCCCTGGCGGCGTCTTCGGCCTGCCGTATTAAGCGTGCTTGTAATTGAGAGTCAGAGTTGAGGAGCGCGGCATCCCATCCACTCCCGTCTAGAAATTCGCCTCTCATGGGGGCCTGTGGGCATGCCCATAAAATGTGGCTCAAATCCGCCCTGTTGTGGCAAAATTTACACTTGTCCGAATGAAGTTCCGGCACGCAGCGGTTCATTGTTACCGGAATAGGAAACGTGTGGGTCTGGAGTAGGCGCCACGCCACCGCCTGTCCTTTGTTCAATGACGAGTGTGCGTCTCAGAGTCTTTGAGATTCACCGTTAGGGGCACGCAGAAAATAGACGCGTGCTCGCGTCTTCCTGTATCTCGTCCACAATCTGCCAACAAATGCAGGGCGCGAGACGCGCGCGTCGCGTTCCATTTTCACCGACGCCGTCTCAAGGCTGCTTTTTTTTTTATCCGCTAGGCTATGTATTCTTGTGCTGCAGTCAGACTGGACAACTCGACTGAACGGTGTCTAGAACTTTTTTCTCTCAACGGTGACGCTACTCCTATGAGCGTTGTCGCGATGGCAAACTCATTAGCGCCCAATGACACGTACTTGTTGCCTGCGAGCTATCAGGGTACGTTCCCTCAAACCACTACGCTTCTTGGTGGGCCTCAACCACAGGTTCTCATCACCAACGAACTGACCGTGATCCCCAGCTCGCCCAGCGTTCAAGTTAACGAAGCAACGCAGACACTTCCGGTCGTGCATCCAAGCTACTGTGCCGTGCCTGGTTCCTCCGAACCTTTCCAACTGGTGGATGTGTTCAGGCCAGTATCTGTTTCTACGGTGCCAGACTTGTACCGAATCATGTCTACAACCTTCGCCCCGGGACAGGACCATTCGCAGAACCCGACGGCCAACGCACTTGACCAGGCGTCTAATCTTGCTGCACCAGTTCAACCCGACGCGGGTGCGTCCGTCGCGACTGCAGTCCCCGTACTGGTACCACCTGTACCACAGGCAATGCCACTACCTGTTCCAGTTGACGCCCTATACGCGTCGTCCGAAATGCCCATGATTACGCAGCGCGGAATATTCGGTGCTCGAGCAAGAAGGTTCCCGAAGTTGCACTCGCAGATGACGGTGGACGATGTCGCCTCGTACATCGCCCTACTTCCGGGGTGCGCCCGCTGCTCCGAAACATTCCGCAGGTACCAGATTGACGGCAAGGCTTTGCTGCGACTGCGCAAACACCAGCTCATCTTAGGAATGAAGGTCGGCCTCGCGCCGGGCCTCAAGATCGCCGCTGTCATAGACTGGCTCAGGCGTCAGGAGGAGAAATCGGCGCCTTCACCGAAGTGAATCGAACGTTCCCTCCTCATTCTCTTCTTTCCTTTTTTCATTTCTCTCACAGCAAGTCAGACTGTCGAACGTTCTTCGTGGCAGTCTGTCACGTGGCCACATCACCTTGGTTGTAGCGGTCCTTCGAGAATGGCCGGCTAATCGCGTTTTTCTTGCCACGAATAAACTGGTTCGTCCTCCTGAAGCAGTCTTTGTAATACCGGCGTCACACGGGCACTTTCGATCGCGATTAGGCCCAATCGGGATCGAGACCAACGCGATATGCTTATCGACATATCTCGGATATAAGACATTATTGGTTATAAAAAGTAAGATATTATGGATAGTCTTGACATACAGTGAAATTAACATGTTACAATGAATTTTCGAATATAAGCCGTCTGTGACTAACACCGGCGTCACACGGGCACTTTTGATCGTGATCAGTCTCGATCAAGATGGAGACCGATGCGATCTGCTTATCGACATAACACGGATATAACACGTTATTGGTTATGAAGAAGTAAATGAATAATAGTCGGTGCATAGGTACAGTAGAATGAACATGCGTTTACTACAAATTTTTGGATATAACTAAAATATATTGCGTCAGATGCAAATTCATCATAATGAGGGTTTAGTATAGGCGTTTTAACGATTGTGTTGGTGCATTGTGCGTTTCTGGATGTTATCCACTGGCATTGCGACATGCAAAAATAGGCCATTCGTTTAGCGCCCCAAAATGGCGGCTACCATACGTCTTACGTAGAATCGTCGCAAAAAATTGTCAAACTCGAGAAAACTCGAACACTCCGCTCCCTCTACCACTTAACTACGCTTTGCACGCCCTCTTACGTTGCGTTCATCTCGCTGAGGTTACATGTTGGTATATCATCTCTGCAGCAGGATAATTATGTGAGTAAATAGCTGACTTGGCGTTGGTGAAAGATGCCTTTGTGAAACGATCGTCTTTTTTTTTGTCTTTTGTCGCTTGTTCTGCTCCGTCCTGCTCTCCCCCTTATCTTTCTGCATTTTATTTATCTGAAAAAGTAAACACTTGTTTCATTTCGTCCGTCGTGTGAATACAGCTTTACGGTGCAACCACGGTGTCTGCAACGATCACAGAGGCGGGATGGCACACACGCACCACCAGCCGACCGCAGCGCCCTCGCGGTGGAGGAAGCGGCGGCGCTTGCGCCTTTTCGACGCGAGTCGCGACACTCCCGTGATTGCGTCGTCCGTACCGGTTGATGAGGGCGGCGGCGGGCAGCTCGGCGACCAGGGTTGCCAGGGCCAAGCCGTGACCGATCAGCAGGAGCAAAAATACCGAGTGGAGGTGGTCGAAGTGCAGCGTGTCCTGTTCGCCGACGTCGACGCGCGGACAGCGGGAGAAGTCGCCTCTCGAGGAGACCACCGTATCGCCGTGCCACTTGAGCACCACCCCTGCCTCAGTCAGGCGGGCACGTCTGTAAAAGATTATGGTTGCGGTCGGTGACGTTAGGAAGGTCTTAAGACGGATGCCATTCTTATTACGCTTTTGCGAATACTTCAATGTTTCGGAATATCCAACGAATATCATGGTATTCTATTCTATTTGATTCGAATTGGGGGAAATTTTGGTGTATTTAAAATGAACGAATACATGTATATTGGACCATCCATAGCCCCCCCCCCCCCCATGAGTGTGATTTCGCGGCAGTGGAGGAGGGCTAAGCCGTGAAATCACCTAAAAAATCCGTTCTGTCGCAATGCCTCACCTAAAGGTTAACGACACGTATTACACACCCATCGATTCATCGTTCTTCCTTTACTTTTAAGAACTTGTCATGCTGGCTTATATACTTTAAGTATAGTAAATTTTAAAATGTAACTTATTTTAAAGGTTATCACTTGCATTATACCGAAAGGAAAATCCCGCTACTATTCAAAGTTGTTTCCATTTCCTTTGAACCAAAAAGAATGTCATTTGAAGGGGCCTTGTTTCAATTAAGAATATATTGTGCAGGTTAGCTGGGTCATGGAAAATATGCCCATTTTTTTCATCATAATATGTGATACTCGACAAATCAACGAATTCACTAATTGGTTTCGATCTTGAAGTTCAATATTCGCTCAAACCTGATTATTTGAGTTCATCGGTCAAATAATCAAGGATTCCGGTCACTGGTGGCAAATGATCACAACGCTAAATACACTTGAGCCTCGTTACAACGAACACTGATATAACTAATGTCACTTATAACGAACTCAGTGCGAGTTTACATTTATTCGCTGTATAACGAAACAGAAAACGCGAAAGCCGCCCGCGATAGCGGCTGTAACGAATAAATGTCTCAAAATGCTCAAAAGTGTAAAGTTAGCGTAAAGAGCAAACCTTGAAATGAAATTCACAACATTTTTTTTTGGCTGAAAAAAATAGCGACAGTTTCGATCATACGCAACAAAAAAATATAATAAAGGAAGTGGGGTGCGCGTTGGATTACTTGGCGAGAGTAGGTGTCAGACGACGAGGGAACTTTTAGAAGGGTTTATCGTAAGAGAAAAGCGGGTCGGCCTGTGTCAGTGACACATCAATTGCGCTATCACGGATCTGAGTTATACTTTCTTAATACGCAGCTTTCCTGATAACACGTGGGAAGTCACCCACGTATCTGCGCATGCTCGGACCATTTAGTGCTCAAAGGAGACTAAACAGAGGCTGTTTAGTGGTAAAAAAAAGAGAGACTGTTTAGTGGTCAGAGGACCACTAAACAGCCTCTGAAAGTATAAACAACGATCGCGAAGTTATCTACTCCTTAGGGTGTGGGTCTGTCCATCCTCCGGTGGTGCATGTAGCCACTGGTGGCGCATACCCAAAAGAGCGTTCCTTAGAATGGCCGCGCTCTTGTATATGATGAATACGCGATGAAAAGATGTGAGATGGCTGTATTGGAGTGTAAGAAGGGCCCCACCCGCGATGGACCACTTCTTTTCTTTATTAAATGTTGTTTCTCGCTCACCGTCGTTCCCAGGCGTTCATGATGAATCGCACGTTTTGCCGGTTGTAGTAGATGACCAGCGGGTGCGAGAAGAGGCGTTCCTTGCCCATGTAGAACTCGTGGTGCGGGTACTGGTGACACACCTCGGACGCGTGGTACAACAGCGTGGTGCGGTCGCCGATGATGACCGCCTTGCCGGCCACTACCTGGTCGAGCACGTGGTCCGACCACAGGCGGTGGTACGGGACCAGCGAACCGGGCTTCAGCTTGCGGTACACCTGCTTGTCGTGCATGTTCGGCGACAGCTGCGTTTGACACCGTGAGTTCTTGAGGAAAAAACCTTTGGTGTTAGCAAAGGGAGACATTGGACTGGTTAGCTTTGCATGATTAAAATAGTTGCTATTGGGAAAGTATAGAACGTGGTATTAGCATTAAACAATGGTAATGTAAATGTGAAGGAAGAAAAGTGGACGAAAGGACAACTTTCCACGGGCAGGATCCAAACCCGCGACCTTTGAATAGCGCGTCAAATGTTCCACCACCGAGCTACGATGGCGGTCATCGCCCCGTCCTCTTTATAGGGTATATATGTGCATTAAGCGGGGTAGCGTCAGTCAGCGCCAGCTCTCGTTCTGGCAGACTCGATGCCTTGAGTTGGTATGCGAGGAAATGTTGGTCAGCTGCCATCTCGTATTAAGATCACGTACTGTGTGACACCAAATAGACAAGAAAGCGTTTTCCATTCTCGCCCTAGTCGCAACAGCTGGCGCTGATTGACATTTCCACGTTCGAATAGACATATATGCCCTATAAAGTGGACGGTCGATGACTGCCACCGCAGCTCAGTGGTAAAGCATCGGACGCGTTACATGGTGCGAATTCTGGTGCGTCGCAGGTTCGGATCTTGCCGGTGGAAAGTTAGCTTTTCATCCACTATTCTCTCTTAACATTTACATTAGAATGACTTCTTATGACATTCCATATACTTTCCCTGGTATTGGGCTAGTTGGTTTTGCATGATTGAAATACTGGTTGCGCTCGCAGTATCCACTTGGGGACGTGTGTCTTCCCTTACTTCTTTGGTCCCATTAGGTGTAGCGCAATATTTTATTCCAGCCTTGTAGGTCTCGGCGAGTCAAGGAATCTCGAGGTTTTGCGAGACCTGACGAGACCAGGTGGCCGCGAAATCAACGCGAACGATGAGAGAAAAAAGAGCTCTAACAAAAGAAGGTCGAGGGTCCCGTAATCCTCAATTTCATCTATGTGGGACGACATCTCACCGAAAGTTCCATGGCAACAACGTAAGCATGACGTCAGCAATGCGGTCACCCTGTGACGTCATCATTACCTTTTTGCACCGCTGTATACTTACCGCAAGCAACAGCGGATAAGCCGGACCGCGAAGCATGTAGACGCGGGCGTCTTCGCGGGCGGCCAGCTCCGCGGCCGAGTCGATCCGGTGTCCGCTCTTGTGGCGCACCGTGAGGCCTGCCTTCATCTTGCCGGTGAACATGTTGGAGAACACGAGCATGGCCAGCCACCAGGTGGCCACCACGACGCGGGATGACGACGGTCGGGGCAAGCAGTCGTTCACTGCGCGTCAAAATAAAGAAAGAGGCGCCACACACGCAGCAACATTAATCCAGCACAAGGTCGCTCGTGTTTTAACGAACTTGAAAAATAAAACCAAAGAAATTGGGCACCTATGTACCAGTCGTGCAAATACTGAGAATGATGATGATGATGATGATGATGATGATGATGATGGCCTAAATGCACGGCTCACACGTCCTCTCGGGGATTGGTCAGGAAACGTGTAGTGGTTAAGACCGAGAAAGGGGTGCAACTGGTGGCGTTGTCCTCACCCTCAAGTCCATCACCCACAGTTTTCAACAGTATAAGAACCACCACCACGGTAGTCTAGCGGCTAAAAGGCACTCGACTGCTCACCCGCAGGCCTCGGGACCCAATCCCGGCTGCGGCGGCCGCATTTTCGATGGAGGCGAGAATTCTAGAGACCAGTGTGCTTAGATTTAGTTGTTATTAAAGAATCCCAAATGGTCGGAATTTCCGGGTGCCCTTCACTACGGCGTCTCTCGTAATCATATGGTGGTTTTGGGAATATAATTGGTTTGGGACATCAAAGACCAACGATTATTATTATTATTATTATTATTATTATTATTATTATTATTATTATTATTATTATTATATAAGGCCTTGCTTTAGTCTTCACCCTCTCACCACCTCATTTATCCAGCTCTCCCCGTCACTTCTTTTCCCCACCCCTCGATGTGATGCTATATAAGGCTGTACACTGTAGAAAGTAATGCTTGATTTTTCTAATTTTTCTTTCTCTCTTTCGGTGTCTGTTTTTGTTTAATTCTTTCTCTCGCTTCCTTCGTTCCTCCTCTTTCTCTTTTCTGTCTTTCTATATCTTTCTCCCTTCCGTTACTTTTTCTCCATTTTTTCCCCATTTCTTCATTCTTCTGTATATTCCTTGTTCCCCCCTATATATCTCTGCATTCGTTCTCTCACCTACTGGTTTGGCGACCGGGCCAATAGGCGCCCGTTTCCTTGGAGCAAAGAAGCAGATAAAGAGGACGAGAGGGCGTGCCGGTTCGTAGTGATTATAGTTTTAAGGCCACGACACAACAAAAAGCCCAAGATCTCCGATGTTAAAACGACGGTGGCCTTCAAGTTTGCATACAGTTGGAGCTAGTTATGACGAAGACTGGTATAGCGAATTATCGGTTATAGCGAACTAAAATTTTTGTTGGCGACGTTTCACTAGAATGACGTTTTTGATGACAAAACTGAAAACACAGACATTACAACGGTGTCGGTTGTAAGGAAGAAATATTTGTTTTGTGTGAGGGTCAAAACTCGGGAGGTTGCATGGAAAGCAAGACTATTATCTAAAAACAATCTACTAGCAGAGATATCTTCGATGTGGCTGCGACATTATAATGCGGTTGGAACTCTGTTCCCGTACTTCCGTTAAAAAAACGTGACTGCAGGCCTGTTTTTCAAACAAATTTTGTTATGATGTGATTTTAGCTTGATTGATTGATATGTGGGGATCAACGTCCCAAAACCACCCCATAGTTATGAGAGACGCCGTAGTGGAGGGCTGCGAAGATTTCGACCACTTGGGGTTCTTTAACGTGCACCCAAATCTGAGTACACGGGCCTACAACATTTCCGCCTCCATCGGAAATGCAGCCGCCGCAGCCGGGATTCGATCCCGCGACCTGTGGGTCAACAGCCGACTGCCTTAGCCACTAGACAACCGCGGCGGGGCTGATTTTACCGTCTCGTATTTCGTTCTGTTAGGTTAGAAATGCTGAAAGGATGCTGTATCAGATTATCTTAAATATGGTGTGTTTCAAGCCTACAATAATTAGTTTTTGATATAGGAGTTTGGCCCGAGCCAGATTGCCTACCTGTTAGTGCTAGTTTTCGGGTCTACTGTTACTACAAAGATTGCATATAACGCAGTAACTTATGATCTCCGTGAGCCCGCCGCGGTGGTCTAGCAACTAAGGTACTCGGCTGCTGACTCGCACGTCGTGGGCTCGAACCCCGGCTGCGGCAGCTGCGTTATTGATGGAGGCGAAAATGCTGTAGGCCCGTGTGCTCAGATTTGGGTGCACGTTAAAGAACTCCAGTTGGTCGAAATCTTAGCAGCCCTCCACTACGGCGTCTCTCATAACCATATTGTAGTTTTATAACGTTAAACCCCACATTATAGTCAATATGAACCCCGTGGTGATCGCGAAGCTTGGCTCGACCACAATTTGCGGGTTAATTTGCCATCTGACCAGTTTCCAACAAAGTGGCGAAAATGCTTCCAAATCACCAAGACACGTAGCAACATTTACTTAGCGTGCAGGTCGCTTGATGAGCGGAGTCTTAACATTACGTCCACGACGAACCATGCCCTATACTTCAAGTGAGCTGAGCAAAGAAAGAATCAGGAATGAAGTCTTCGCTGAATGGTTGCACGTATACCTTGAAGACACATGCTCCGTGTGAGGCTCAGTAGATTTTGCACCAGCCTGGAGGCAAAAGCTTGCGATGAACCGGGTGCCAGAGACATGATCAGGCCGAGTACAAGAAGGCTGACGCCCAGCGCAATCCAGACCTGCAGACACGAAGGAAACGAAGGTCTCGTGCATGTAATAAAAGCGTCCGTGTTGAAGCTTGCTCAATTGAAGATACATCAATTAGAAAGCATTCTTAGTGCGTACAATATTAGGATGACAAAGTTTGGCGAGCCGGTAACCGTTAATTTTCATGTAAAACACGAATGTACCAGGACGAATTAAAGAAGAGCGCGTAATATCACAGGACACACAAAAAGGGAACGCATTCGGGTGTGTGCAGGGTTCACTTCAGGGGAGGGAGATTCGTCGCAACGCGCCCCCCCCACCCACCCCCTAAATAACTAGGGGGGGGGGAGGCGGTTCCCTTTACTTCCTCCTCGTGCCTATGAACATACACAGAGTTTTTGCTGTGTTCGTTCCTTGTCTGCGGTCTGTTTTTTTTTTCAATTGTGTTTAACCAATAAATCCGACATTCCACAGTCAAAAAACAAAACAAAAAACAAAACAAAATAAACGAGTGCCTACTGGCAATCAAAACATATACTGAAAAAGTAATGACCTATGTGGAACGATACCATAACCGTGCAATAAAAAAGAATAATATCTGAAGTTTTACGTCCCAAGACCAAGATATATGATAACGAGAGTCGCCGCATTGGAGGGCTCCGGAAATATCCCCCATCTGACATACCTTCTTTAACGAGCCCCACTTCTTTTGTTTTTTTTATCTTGTACGGCGCTGTTATTACTATATCAATGGATTCATCACCTATATATTGTCACGTGGTCGTGACAGCTAAGAAGATACCGTCGGGATGTGGAACACGAAACTGTTTATTCGGTGAACTTGTGCCTAGGAAATGAAAACTGAAATTTCGAGCAATACACGCCGTACAAATCGTGAGCAATATAAGCTCGAACACGCTAGAAAGAGGCAAAGAGCCTCAAACCCGGCTTCACCTACGTTGCTGCGAAACGGCAGCTGATTGCGTGCCATCGGTTGATATAGCAATCGTAACATGAAAAAAAGATGCACGAAAAACAGAATAATGAAAGAAGCGTATACACCAAATGCTCAGCCGCTACCACTTAGATGTAATACAAGCAGTACATTCGCACCACACCAGGTACGTCACAGCTGATATCTCAGCAGCTACATTGGATGATGATTTATTGGGTGTGGTTAGGCCCTTTGATGTAAATTCATATCAGCGCGAGTATCCATTGACACGCTATACGCTGCCATTTTTCAGCAATGATATCGGTGTGGGAGTGTCAACAGTCAACGGAAGCGCACCACCCTTTCCTCTGTGTTTTCAACAGCGGCTGCTGCGAATCAGCCAAAGTAGGGTTCGAGACTAATCACCACGGGATCGCGTGTTCCAGCTCATATGCCAACTTATTCGAGTTAGAACACGTGTTCTAGCTCAGTACTTTGCGTGAGTAACTAGAATTCGGTAATAAGTGCAGCGCTCACAAAGCAGGCAAAATCGAATTATTTCGCGAAGGCAGCGGCGGCGGTAGCATCCCCCAGGAGCAGAAGATATGTGAACATTTTCTACATGCGCTGTCGTGGTTTTCCGGCCACTCTGGCGTTTTCGTTTTCACCCCACTTCTCAAGTGTGAATGTGACCTTTCTGTCAGAACAGTGAAGTTGACCCCCCCCCCTCTTTGTCATGCTCACCCTCATCCATAATTGTACACTTCTCATTGGCTCTACCTTTCCGCCGAGCCCTCTTAAGCACCCTTTATTGGTTCATCCTTTCCACCAAGCCTCCTCCTCATCCATCTTGGCACGGCGGAGCGCGCCCTCTCTTATAACCGAGTCTCACTCTAGCCACTCCCTAAGATCACGTGACCAGCGCTACGCCAACGGACGGGAAGCATCGACCAAGAACGGTTTTGCTGTCAAAAGCAGAAGGCGCATATGAGTCACGCCATGTGATGCGTGTGAGCTCACGTCTGGCTCGAAGACGGTCAGAGAAGCTGCGATGCTGCTGCCCTGCGATGTGTCGTTGCCGAACGCTCCGAGGATGACCACGTCCTCGGTCCAGATGCTGGATGTCGGCTGGGCAACCTTGTTGCGCGAGTTGGTCGGGTAGAATAGTGTGTAGGACACGTCGCTCTCCTGAACAGAAGGAGGCGTATATGATCAGAGAATGAAATTGATATCGTGTAAGTTCTTGCTGTCCTCCATGTATGTTCTTTTTAGGTGTACGTGAATCACCTTGCTTGATCTGTGTAAGAGCTAGGTCTATGTCCATCACTGCCGAATCCGAGTTTTGGTGCGTGTGTGTGTCAAATGCAAGTGCCTCGAGACTTCATTGATCGGTGCTGCAGTCGCTGCATGTCTGCTACCTCATGTGTTTGATCATGCAAGTCCAGACTCGTACAATAGAGACGAAATTTCATAACACACCACTGCAAGTAGAGGCGAAAGAGTATCGGGTTATTGGTTGACTGATTGATTCATTGATTGCAAACAGTTGTATTCAGAACGAAAATTCGACTATATTCGAACGGTAGCCGATGAGGCCCGGTGGCGTTGCTCTCTGTTTTGCTCCTCTGCCGTGCTGCAGGCCCTTGCAGCTGGTCAGGGTAACCGAAGGGCCGCTTTGGGTCACGCTGCTTAAAGTGAGATGGTCCCACTACAAGATGGGGTCTATCTATACGACTCGGATAACCAACTGGTAAGACCACGTTTTTTTCTATTCCCTTCATATGTGGAAACGTGCCACTAGCAATGAACCAGGAATAGGGGTGTGCAAGGTTCCCCTTCGTGGGGGGGTCCTCGCAGCGACCCTATACCTACGACGTCCATGCATTGGGTTGACATTGAGCCCCCCTCCCAGAGTCACACAACCCACCCCCTTTTTAGGTGGCTGGGGAGGGGGGGGTGCCCCATGCGCACGTCTAGGAAATATTACCAAATAGTCCCAACTGGTGCCAGGCTGACAAAAACTGGTTTCATCTCATTTTGGATATGAAATAGGTCAAATGAGAGCTATATACTGGAACCAGGTGAAGATAATCTTATCATAGTTTTGTAATTCGAAAAATAGCGCAAACTTACGTTCCTCTGAAGTTCACCGATGAATCCGGTCCAAGAACCGTTCGACAGCTCGATCCCCCATTCAGGGTTGTTCAGAATGGTTGTCTTGTGTCTGCAAAGACGCGCGGGTGAAAACGATATTGTGCCTACTGCGATGAACCGAGCCACTGTGGGTTTATATATATAAGAGCATCGAACGCGTTATTCGAAGGTGGTAGGTTCGATTCCTGCTCACGGCGAGTTATTTTTTCACCCACTTTTTTTTCTTCTTATTTACAATATTTGGTTCTTATAACTTCCCCTATACATTCCTTGGCATTATTGTCGGTTAGATCTCATTATATTGTGTCAAAACACGTAAAAACAAGCCCTTACACACAGACGTGTGTGTGTGTGTGTGTGTGTGTGTGTGTGTGTGTGTGCGCGCCCCACCATGGTGGTCTAGTGGCTACGGTACTCAGCTGCTGACCCGTAGGTCGCGGGATTGAATCCCGGCTGCGGCGGCTGCATTTTCGGAGGAGGTGAAAATGCAGCCGCCGATGTAACGCTGAAAGGGCCCGAGCCCGCCCCCCCCCTCCCCAGCCACCCCTGCCCCCTTACTCGTCACCTATGCATTGCTTAATTCTGAGGAAAAAAAAAAACACCACGTCACTGAGTGGCTTGTCATTTTCTATTTATGATTGCCCTGCGAAGCTTCCTCGAAGCGTTACACATGTAATCACTTATCATTAATTCGATGAGCTCAGCTTTCTGCAATTCACTCATTACTTCATTCGCTGAAAAAAAAAGAAATAATCTTGCCGTCTTTTTTTTTTTTTCTTACCGAATTCCAAACCTTTCCGCTGTGTCCCACAGTAGTTGCAGGAGTCCCGAAGCGAACGTGATGTGGTGAAGGCTTCCATTGGGATAGAACTGTCCGTGGGGCGCGTGCTGTCGGACGCGTTACAACAATAAACAAGCGTCGTAGAATCGGTCGCTATCGACTATTAATTATCCTAACCGACGCAACATATTACGCACTTCAGAACAGTTGTAAGCTGGTCTGGTCGTTACGAATCTATTGTAATTACCGCTCAAAAGCCGAGACGCAAACCCAGTAAAGGTGAGGAGCCGAACAAGTGCCGGTCTTTTAATCGAGATTTTAATCAGAACGAAACAGAACACACAGAGGTGGCCTAATCAGTACACAGCGTGGTCAAAAGAAAGAAACACCTTTGCACTCGGCACTAACGTCATGTATTCCATTGCACAACACTCGAATGATTACTTCTGTAACTATTCTTCCCAAACAACAATACTTGTCACGTATACAGGAAAGCACCTTTGAATGGCCAATTTTTCGCAGCAAGCCCCAGCGCAAGACCAATCAGGTATTCGGTCATTCCAGCGACGCAGGTGGTGCCTTGTAGCCGTGCTGTCACACGGTGATAAAACAGCGACGCAGTTTGGTCTCTCAGTAGTCATGAACCAATGAACGTGTCTTCACGCTCTACGACGCTGACGTAAACGCTCACCACATCACCGTCTCGTCCGCCATTTTGACCTTCCGCTGCGCCGCCTATAGTCGCTGGAATGGTCGAATACGCTAGATGTCCACAAAATCCACAAGTGGAACCGCACGTCGTGAAACACGCTATATAGCCTAAAAGCCCTATTTGCTGGGCTAGTTTGTTGTGTATAACTGGCTGAGACATACCAGCGCAAAATAACAACTGCACGACCACAAGAAGAAGCGCCTGTCCTTGCCTTCTTTCTTGTGCTAGTCGGTTTTATTTTGCGCTACTATGTCTCAGCCTGTTATGCACTATAAACGATGTCTGATAGACAAGGCCCATATTTCCCATGGACAAGCTTCATAGACCTTACAGGGGTTGTTTAGAATTTCGACAGTAAGAAAATTTCTAAGCTTACGTTCATTGAGGTTATGCGCAGCACGGTTCCTGAGAAGTTTGGCATTCTAATTACTATGCTAATTCAACAGTCTACAAAGATATAGTTTTTTTGCACAGAATCCCTATTCCATATATGTGTAACTCTTTTCGAGATGCTCGAGCCAACCGTAAGCGTCAGCCAAAACCCTAAACTCAACTCGCCTGTAATGCGGTCGTTAAAGCGGCTTTGAAGAGACAAGCCAGCTACCTGATTGGTCGGTACTGCGCCCGTGATGAAGTGAGTCCGCTACGGGATTGGTGGGCACTTCGCACGTGAACACGCGCGTCATTCAGCGGTAATCGAGGAGAGTGACGGTATCATTTATTAGCCGACGTCAGTTTAGGAACTGCTGACAAATTGTGGCCTACAGTGCTGATTCGCGAGTCACCGAGGCAAGCATTAGGCAAATGAATTCGCAGATGCGTGGGTATCGGGATATTAATTGCTTCGGATTAGGGTTGGCGACTGCACGAATCACGAAACGGGTCATGCTGACCACTGTCCACAAAGAGATTTCAAGGGACGTTAAAGAGGAGAGCCGATTTTTCTTGTATTGGCAAATTACTCTTTCGCGACACTAACACCACCTAGCTTGCTGCAAGAAGACGCTTGGTAAGAGAGAGAACGTGCAAAAAAAAAAGGGGGGGGGGGGAGTGTGGCGACGTCACTTTGAAGGTTGTGCACCAGTCCCCATGATGTCATTGATTTTGGAAGTGCTGTTCAGGGCCTACGAGGTTATTTATCGATAAAGATGAAGTGCACCGTCTTCTGAGAGAGCCGGGGACTTAACATACTGAGTATAAGAAAATTTACTTTAGCCAATGTGGCAAAAAATAATAAAACACCGAAACTCGAAACCCACCACCCAATTCTCTACACATTAATAGTAAGGAGCAGTGGGAGGCTGCTATGTGCAGCTCGGCGCCCGAGGTCCAGGACCAGATCTTGGATTGGGCCAAGGGGGTAGCGGAGACCTACGCTGGGTAGGCTCCTCTCCACCACCGCACCTTTCCCTCTTGGGATGAATAAAGTTTTTCTCCTCCTCCTCCTTGAGACGTCACCATCACAGATATCGGTGTTTGATCTCATTCGATCAAACACCGCTTTGAGAACGTTTCTTCTCAGCAAATTGAAGCGTTTGCGGGATAAGAAGTGATGCTATAGATTGTTTCGTTCATGTTACAAAATAATGAAGGAGCGAAAGGAGCCGGACCAGCGCTGTGTGTGTAATAGTGTAAGCTTGGAAAGCGACAGAGTAATGTTGTAAAAATAACCTACTCTTTTCGTATTGAACAGGAATTTAGTGTAGAGTATGCCCCCCCCCCCTCTCACATTTTCTTTTTTTGTGCCTTTTCCTCGCTTCCATCCTGCCACTGCCACGACAAGGGCTATATATATATATATATATATATATATAATTGGCGGTTGCATTTCGATGCTATACATGCGATGTTAGTGCACGTTAAAGAACACCAGATGGTGTACAATGTTCAAAATTTTCGTAACTTTCCACTGTGGTGTGCTACATGATCATATCGTAGATCGTGGTTTAGGCACGCAAAAGCCTTGGCATTATATTATTATTAGCGGCGATGGTTTTGTAATTGTCAGAGAGAGTTATTAATATGAGATGAAATATTTTTTTTATCTTGGGTCTCTCTTTAATATCACCCCGTGATACACCACCCGAGGCTTTTTTTTTTTGTCCTCTATAGGATCCGAAGGATGTGCGTTAAAGGCCTGACCACATGTACACATTGCAGCGCGTGGCTTTTTAACGCGGTGCCACGCCCTCTCGCTATGGAGAGAGAAGGCGCGCAACTTCCCAACGCCAACTAAATTTCAAGGCCGAAAGGCTGCCGCAGTGACGTCAGAGGTTGGGGGCCCAGTTACGCCGCGAACGCGGCGGAAAGCCTGTGTTGCGTTCACGTTTTAGGAGACCAACGCTCCCGCTAACTTCCTGTACCTGCGCCTCCTCTCTCTCCACACAAGGCGCAGATGAGACGCGTTCTTTCTCCATATAGAGAGAGCGCGTCGCCACGACACACACACACACACACACACACACACACACACACACACACACACACACACACACACACACACACAACGCGCGGCAACGGGTACACGTGGCTAAGCCTAACATTATATAGGTGTTCTGTGGCCCAACTCCCAAACGCACAAGCCTAAAGCCCCTTGAAAGGGGCTTTACACAAGCCCGCACCTCAGCACCCCCACCCACCTTTTCCGACAAACGCGCCCGTAAGTGAATTCGTACACGTGCGCGAATAGACTCACGGCGTTCCTGTTCGCTGTCATCGGCCGCGCGAGGTACGCAATACATCTCCCACAATGGCTGCGCTATGCAAATAGCGAGCGCTTGATTGGACCTCCAAAGCTCAACGAGTCATCGAATACACGCATGCAAAATGTCGCCACTATGTCACGCAACTCAACGCACAGATCAGTCAACACACAATCAATCACAGTAGTTTCCTATTCGCCAGCGTGCATTTCTGTTTTATTCGGACATACCGTATAAACCTGAAAGGCAGTGCATGTATCAAAACGCCTTCGCGCGTACATTGCGTGTACCGAGTAGAAGGTTGCTCTAAACGCAGCTAGACCCATTAATCACACTGTACGCAGTGCCTGGGGCTAATCCATAAATTCGATTTTTGGGGTGGGAGGGTTTTGGTGAATGGGTGGCTGCATGCAGGAATGAAGGGAAGGGGCTGGCTGGTGGAAAAGGGGGGATGGGGGCATGTATAAATCTCTGCATAGCAGCCATTAACTCTGTACATGTGTGCAGGCATAGGCAACTTATTAATGCTTATGAAATCAAACATGCATGGCAACTAGCTGCCTTTTGTTTGCTATAGGGAACATTTCAGGTTGTATAAATTTGGTTTTTATATGGCAACCTTTCTTGTGATACTGACCCGATTCCTCAAGAATAATGCTCAAGAGTGTAACAATCACTCGTCTTAAAGAGATGTCATAAATAAGTGCACAAGAAAGCCTAAAATAAAAATGAGCGAATGATTGCCAATTGGGATTTTATTGAAGGCATAGATACAGAGATCAGAAAAAACAAATCTGCAGCATCAAATCAGTACAAAGTAATAAGAATGTTGTGCGAGAGAATGCTGTAACGCTTAGACAGAATGACAATTTACACTGTCCATTATGACGTAGTCACATTGAGTACTAAACAAAAATTATGACGAAACTAAACAGAAGGCTGCATCCTGATACAATTAGGACTCGCAGCATGTTCTGAAATCGGTGGTCATTAAACCAAGCCGTTGATAATAATTTTGGATATTTTAGCGAATTGGAAATCAGGAACATCTTTCGTACGGCCAGTATAGTTCACCGAGAGCTTTGGAGACGATTATGTAGCAAGACACTTGCCGTACGCTGCCCAGGAAGTCAAACAAAATGATGAGAAAAGTACACAACGTAATAATGCAATGAAGTTAAACGAAACTGCCAAATGCTGTACACGCACAGATGTTCACAGAACCATTACATAACATCAACACAGAGCTTAATAAACGGTTATGACGGCATGCGAGGCTTCTTCACAAATATCACACGTCAGTGCTACTTCAGCAGTAAGAACGCCAAACAGACGGATTCAGAAGACAACAGTGAACCGTAACAAATCAATAAATAGGTTGCATGTGAACAGAAAGTTCTCAATGCCCAAAGTACATGCTTAGAAAAGACCCACTATTGGGTGCATAAATAACAAAAAGGCGAACAGGTCAACAGCAGGCACAGTAAATCAAAAACTGTTGAAATTATCCCAGTACATTGGGTGAAGAAAACAAACATGCCAGCATATGATAATAGTGACAGACAAGCAAAAAAAGGACAGCTGGACTTGGCAGCTACTTTTAGCAACTGCCCACGCCACACAAGAGACAGAAGAACATTGTGCCGATCACGAATACATTACCATTACCTATTTCTACATGACCCAGAAAGTCAATCACACGTTCAGTCGCTATTAGCCCGAGATCATTCCTTTTGAAGGAATGAGGTCAGCCACGTATGTGAAGAGGTGTGAAAAGCGTCGCAGTGACCGAGAATGTAGGGGACGCTATACCATCGATGTGATATCCATTGGTCACTTCCGACAAACAAGACAAGACACTTAAAAGAGCCCTTGATGATATCACAAGTGAAACTGCATCCCACAAATCGTACACATCAGACCTGTTACCGGTAAAAAGTGATTGATGCGCATCTAATAAACATGAAATGTGACATAAACTACAACGTATAACCGAGACGGAAAAGAAGCATCCTTTTCTTGACGCCAGTTAGAAAATTAAAAACGCATTCGGACTTGCAAGTTGCGGTCACCGATCAGGGTTGGTCGCCATTGGCCATTTAGGTTTGGAAAGCAACTTCACTGGCTCTCTAGCTTGCGAGCGACTACGTGATGCTTCCACTTTGCCATTGAATTCATTGAGCTAATGGACTAATCACTGATGCATGAACGGTGCAGTGGTGTACACTTACAATGCTTGTTTTCTGTGGTGGCAGCACTGCACTATCTTAATTACGAGATAATCCCACGTGAGAAACGCACAAGTCATGGTTGCGTGCAGTTGTGGTCAGCCAGTTAGTGAACCAGTGCAGCCTTCAACTCGTGTGAATGAACCGTCCTATCATGAGCCAGTACCAACTGGTACCATGCATCAGCATGCCCTTTCCCTTTCAACCAAACAAAAATTTGGTTTCGCAAGCCCTAAAAATCAGCGTTGCACTAATTCGCCATTCCTTGGTCTCCAGTTGTGGTTGGTCATGCAATATCTGTAATTCCCTAGTGTGAATGTGCCTTAAGATGTCCAACCATGTGTGTATACAAACCTACCCCTTCAAAGCAAAAGGAACACTGGTTTCAATAGTTACACAAGTCAATGTTACGTAGACAAATAGGCTCCATTTTTGCAAGTTAAACTTACAAAACAATTACAGAGCGCAGAACGAAAAAAGACAATGTTGGAAATGATCACAATAAAGTACGCCATCGTAGCAGGCGCTGCAACCGGGATGCATCGCTGTGATGGACTCGGGCAAGCGTGGCCAGGAGCGTAGCGTTAGATGTACAGCCGGGTCTTGCTGAAAATCACGAGCGGGAGATTCTGCCGGAGGCCTTCTTGATGCTGAACCTGCATTGAGAAACAGCAGAGGACACCTCGTCATCCCAATGATTCGGTTTACCCAAGTGGGCTCGGGTAAAAGAAAAAATTTGAGCCAGTTCTGAGTCGTAAAAGTCAGCAGACAGCAAAGCTGTCTCCCCTTTTGTAGTGAACTGTAAAATGCCGACCAAGCACCCCCAGTTCTGAGTCGTGGAAGTCGTCAGACAGCAAAGCTGTCTCTCTTTTCGTCATAAACCGTAAAATTCTGACCAAGCACCCGCTCCCCCTCTTACAGCTGAAGGTCATTGGCGCTTACAACCATACTTACTCGAATCTATGCTGACCCCGGTCCTAAGCCGACCCCCTAAAGGCTAAAGCTCGGAAAAATAAAAAAACTTTACCTAAAATGTAGGCCAAACGAAACAGTGAAGACAGTATTCACAAAGGGGAAATATTTATTAAACATTAATATGAAACGAAGCAGTTAGTTCCTGATGCAAATACCTTGAAAAACATACAGCCTCTAGTCCTGTTGTTTTATTTATTTATAACAATACTGGAGGTCTGATCTTCAGACCTTAGGCAGGAGTTGGTACAAGTGAATACAAAAAAAAAAGTTACAATAAACACATATGAAGCATCGCGGCGATAATAACAACAAAAGAAGAACAGTACAATGAATTCATACAAGCACAGCAGCAAGATATTTAAATAACCAGTGAAAACACGAATACGTAAACAGTGTGCGTTTCCTTGGCGTAGTTTTTTTTGCACTGCTTCTAGGCCGATGCCGCGCTCATTCTGGGTCGTCGTCGCTGCTTCTATCATCGCTGACTTCTTTGTCACTGTCTTCAAACAGCGCACAATCCTCGGTGCCATCAAGCACATTGAATATGCCGCACTTATTAGAAGAGCGCACAATCCAAATTTCAGGGTTGTCCCATGCTGCAGCCCCTTCAGTAGCACACATTTTTTATCTGCTCGAAAGTCTTGCCAAGCTTAGACGTTAGATTATGACTCTGCGGCTCGGACAACTTTCCTTTTAGAAGCGGCACCCCCTGTTTGGTACCATTGAGCTGCGCTACACACAAACCAGTCGAAGCGCAACTTGAAATAACAAACGGCTCGCCTCAACACTCGCCACAAAGATCAAAATGGAGGCCAGGTGATGACTTGGTTAATAACGGCTATAATTCTGTCTAGGTAGTGCTAGTTGTGCACCACTTTTCTTCATGAAAAATGGTGCGCTTTTCAGAATCCTTTATTATAAGCTGACCCTAATGTTTGATGCAAAAAAAAGCCTAGATTCGATTAAATACGGCTTGAAACTAGGCCGATAGTTTGTTTTTAATTTTAGTGTATTGAACTTCAGGGTCAGCTTAGATAAGAGGATTTTGAAAAATGCGCCACTTTTCATTGAGAAAAATGGTGCACAACACATAGACGGCATTGAAGCCGAGCTACAAACATGGCTTAAGTACACACATGAGGCCGCCATTTCGATCTTTGTGTCAAGTGCTGAGGTGAGCCGTTTGTCATTTTGAGTCACGCTTAGAGTGGTCTGTGCGTGGCATAGCTAAATAGCGCCAAACAGGCAGTGACCTTATTGTGCTGCTTATAAAAGGAAAGTCATCCTAGCTGCGCAGTCATCGTCCAATGTTCAAGCCCGGTGGGACCTTGAAGTGGACGAAAAATATGTGTCGCTGGAGGAACTGCAGTATGGGGCGACATCCCAGGAACTTTGCGTTTCTCTTTTAAGAACTGCGGCATATCTAATGCGCTTGATGGCTCCAAGGATCGCGCACTGTTTGAAGACAGCGACGAAGAAGTTAGCGACGACGACTAGAAATGAGCGCGACATCGGCAAGCGCGGCATTTTTATGATGCTAATAACTAGAAGCAGTGCGGAAAAAAAAACTACAAAGAAGCGCGCAGGGCAGGACTGGTGACTGTATGTTTCTCAAGTTATTCGCATCATGAACCAACTGCTTTGTTTCATCTTCATGTTCAATTAATGCTTTCTCTTTGTGAACGCTGTCTTTGCTCTTTCGTTCGGCCTACATTTAAATAAGTTTTTTTTCTTTTCCCGGGCTTCAGACTTTTGGGGCCAGTTTAAAATCGGGGTCGGCCTCGATGCGAGTAAATACGGTATTTCAGGTCACCGGACAAAGGCAGGGGAGCGCTTGGTCGGTATTTGAAAGTATTAGTTTTGCCCCTAAGTTATAGCACAGATTTCCAGAAGAATTCATTTTTTGTTTCTTTGGTCTTCAGGTTTAGCAATGCAAAATCCGTGTTGCAGTCACGACCAGGCTGGAACAATACTATAGCATTCCAGTGCAGCCGTGGCCCATTCTACGGGGCCACTCACCCGAAACGTGTATTACTGTGACGGCTGCACATTCATGCAAGGAGCGTCACCATCATCATCACTGCAATCATCTCGCTTTATTTATTGGTTTATCCCCACCGCCTTTGGTCACGTGACATATGTGAAGCCCACTATAAACACAGCAAAATCCCAAGCCAGCGCCCTCCACCCTTTTTCAGGTGAATCGAAATACAGTCTACTCTCGTTACGACGGACTGTGATAAACCAGCAAAACCAGTCCGTTTTACCCGAGGGCTGTAATATCCAAACGCCGTGCGAGAGCGGTTACATCGCTGCGGGATGATCATTTCGATTTCACCCGGCAATATTGGGCAGACTAGTTCCGCTGATACATGCTAAACATATTCGACAGCATGGCTACGAAAGACTTCAATCACCACCAGCGGTCATATTCTTATTGGGGTGCAAGTTATAAATAATAAGTGAGTGCCATTTGATTAGGTGCACGGATGCTATGGCTCGACAAAGCACCAAACATTAGCCCAATAATGAAGCCTTTCTAGCAGGCTTTTTCCACCACCTCTATTATAATCTTCGTATAATTTCTTTATTTGTGCAGATGGGAAGGCACATCTGTTTAAAAGGGGTCACCTATTAGCCAGTGGGAGCTGTTGCTCCAGCGCAGCAGCCCCCATGGCTCACTGGACGACCTAAGTCGGTATGAGAGCTCTGAACTGAGCAGCACCACGGCACCTTTCACAATAATATACTAATTTAACAGTAAAACTCACCAGCTTGAAGCACAAGAATGTCTTACTTTCAAAACTTTGGTTGCGATGCCTAGCAACATAACTGCGATGAGTGACGAACGTCTAAACCAAAGCACAATTAAAATATTTTTATTTACACTTAGCTTGGGAAGAAATTTGTGATAAGAGATGGGTGGGCACCCTTTAGCGGTGCTGCAATCACATTGAGCAACATTTCAGCCAGCTGCAACACCTGAACCATTGACGCTATAAACGTGCTCTCAGACAGTCTTGGCTTGGCAGGAAGCCATCAGCGTTGCCAGCCCCACTTTAAAATTACCGCACCATTAGTACTGCGCAGGGTGGCTTGGTCGAATTTGTTGTCAGTTTGTGTCAGCATGGCAAAAGTATGTTTTATGCGTCGAATTAAAAAAAACTGTATATGATTTTCTCCACTGTAGCAGCCTGTTAAAAGCAAACTTCACTCCATTATTTTAATAGACAGACCTAACTTGCCCTGTATAATGGTGGTCTGTTGTATCTTAAAGTCTGTTGTACGCGGGTCCATTATAATGAACATAAACTGTATGCGTCAATGACCAAGCAAGCACCCTCTTTCTTTTTTCCTGACATTTTCACTCCGTCACTCACTCTTTTTATTTGCCCTATGACGACAAACAAAGCTAAAGAATGCATGCACATTGAATAAAGCATTTCATTACAAACATAGCTGTTCATTTACTATTTTTAGCAACATTTTCACTGCCATGTTGAATTTTGATCCGTGACAGAACAAGGGCGCCCTCCAAATCTTGTCGATGTATCTTTCATCTTGGCTTTCTTGGGATTTTATGGTCGTACAACTACAAATACTGTTGCTACTACTACTACTAGTACTACTAATACTACTATGAAAACAACGGCACTAGGTTACCTTTTCAGGATGAACAAAAAAATGTGGCAATCAAAAAAAATAAGTTAGGTCGCTTAGCCTCACGGAATAGACATATACATGGTTTTGGGACGTTAAACCCCACAAATCAATCAATAGACATACACATACACTGTTCGGAAACAGCTTCTTTGTTGCACTTCACTCATCTTCGGTGATTGAAGGCGCTATCTTCTGCAAGCTGTCCCTGTGCCGCCCGCGCACTCCATGAAAGCATTTTGCGGCTTTCTTTTCTCGCAATCGTTTAACTGCAACAGTGGTATCAGCTGTAATCACGAGGGGGGCCCAAAAGCGTGTGGTACGACACACTTTGCCAACTTCGTGGCAACCTCACACGACGGCGGCATTGACATTGCACCAAGCTACCACTGAAGCATCGAAAACAAACCATAGATAACAAAACTTAACAACAAAATACGGCTGCCACCTTGCTGTACACATGAGAAGTTACTAGTACGTCCAGATAACAAGCACGAAGAGTAAACTGCAATTGAAGCGAGAATCAGGGGTGCTACCATGACGCGGAAATCGTCAAAGTCTTTTCTGAATGATAAACGATTTTTTCTGGCTTTCTAGAAACCTGCAATGGGATGGCGACGCCCTTCGCAATAGCAAATCCTGTTGTTGTTGTTACTCGAAAATCGCGTGCATGTGTTTGGGTAAAATTTCGAATTTGCAGGAAGCGACCATACGGTTGGCACGAACAGTTCAGTGACCTTCGCTCGCTGTGTGCTTGTCAGCTGCGATGTCTTTAACTCGACCTTTTATGAACCCCGCTGTTGCACACAAATAATTAAAAAAAGACAAGGACCGTGCCACGCACAGATAGAAAAAAAAAAACAATTTGCGGGCAAAAAACCAGCGGGCAAAAGGGAGGAGGGTGCAAGCTAATTGGTAGCCAAGGGGGTTCGGAAGAAATCCAACACGCAAGAAGGCATCAGTTGTCGGTTAGCCGGATTGCGGCAGACCATGGCGGCGGGTGAATGTAGAGGGTGCGTCTATTATGCGAGTGTGTTTAATACGTAAGTAAATACAATATTACGTATTCTCTGTAAAATAACTCCAATCGTGTAAAGCTTACCAAGTCAAACCAACGGCAGAGATGGCCGTACTTCTCTTTGTCCTTGAATGTCAGTGAAGACTGAAAGAGGAAGCAGAAATTGAGTGGCAACAAATGAAAAGCAGCAAACACTGCATTCAGAAACACCAAGACGATAGTTTGTAGCAGGCATAACAGAACAACACCCTAAGCTATTTTCAGAGGAGTACTGGTGCATAGATTCAGGTTTGTAGAAGCTCTACAATATGTCTTTGATGTATATCAAGATGGCACTCAGAATGCACAAAGTTTGTATGCATAAGCTTGTGTAAAATTTTGATAAAGTTGGTCCTCAAACCTAATAATGTCTGAGGCTTTATGCGCAAGAACTGCGAAGTGATTGTGAGGCACGACGTAGAGGAGGGCTGCGGAAATTTTGACTTCAAAGTGTTCTTTAACGTGCATTGACATTGCACAGCGCACGGGCCTCTGTCAATCTGCCTGGAACGTAATGAAGCCGCGGCTGCCATGATCGAACCCATGACCTCCAGGTCGACAGCTGAGCCCATTAGTCGCTGACCCACAACAGTGGATGGTCTCAAACGAAAGGTAACTGCCAATGACCTGATGGTGTAATCACGGCACGCTGCAACTTTTTCAATTTTGGCATCAAAAGGAAACGTCATGATTAACCGAGAAAAACTCAATGGTACAATTCAATGAATGAATTGCATGCTAATGAGGACGAAGACCTTTTCCTATAAAACAAAAGTAAGCATAAGCGTGAGCTTCCAATAAATTTCATCCACGGCACCAATGTTAGTTACAGACTATATTGCCATGTTTCTTGGTTAAGCGCGTGGTGCCAGCAATACCAAATGTGTTTTACGAGAATGCAAATATTAAACATCAAACTGCAGAGAGCTTACAACAGTGGGATGGAGGCTGTAGTAGAGGAAAACATCAGCCAGGGTGAGTGAAATGCCCACGAAGAAGCACCGGTCTGCTAGGTAGCTGTCGATCTCCTGAAAAGTTCAAGCAATGTCAAATGTTGAGCTCATTAGGTGGGAAACCCCCAAACTCAGAGCAATCACTAACAAGAAATAAATAGCATTCTCTCACTCTATTTTCATGGGAAATAACTACAGAGTGACACCCAAGCTTGACATATCACATTTTTTAGTGTATAACCCACACAGTATATATACTGAAAATTGAAATCTGAAGTATTGGTGCAGGTTATAGGCGAGTTTCGGTGTCCATCACTGTTTCACAATAATGCACGGAAGGTGGTTTTACAGCAAGAGCTGTGGACGTATGTTTTTTTTTTTCTTTCAATTTCTGCAGTTTGTAGTGCAGGGTACGGGATATATCCAGGGGTACATTGTACACAAAAAATATGGCCTACGTTTCACTTTGGAGGCAAGGATCCACCGACTTTACAAAACGTCACTAGCCACATATGAGTTGTAAAAGTATAATTAACATGCACACATATAATTCATTGTTGATGTATTTTGAAAAGTCGCAACCTTTTGCTCCTTATATTCCCTTGTTGCGCAAGTGTCCAAAATGTTATGGCCTTACCCATGCATCGCAGAACATAACCAGGCATTAAATACACACAGGCGATACAGGTAAGCTGCTTTTAGCCAATAATACGCTCTTTTAGTGAGCCGTGGGAAGCTAATTCTGTAATAATGCTAATAGTGTTAAAACAGCTCGTTTCGCAGAAATTCCAGCATCATTGGTTCTGAGAGAAAAATCGTCTTGTTCATGGCCAAAAAATAGAGAAAGGTGCAAATGAAATAGCACAAGTTCCCAGCTCTGAGAGTGGATCAAGCCCAGACCGTCTGCGTGGCAAGCAGGTGTCCTATCACAAAGCCACAAAATTTGTCAAAACTTCTTTGGAAAAAAAAAAACATTATAGAGTTGAAGGAGTCTCCTCAACAAATCATATATTGCGAAGCAGAAGCACACAATCGCGCCAGACATTGAAATACATGAATTGAACAACGAGCGATTGTTTTAAAGGCCCGCCCATTACAAAGTGCTCAGACATACTTATTCAATCGTCAGCCGCAGAACTATAAGCAAATTGAACAGCTGCGTAGGTTTGGGTGCCCTATGGACCCATAATGGGCCCTTCGCTGATTCGCAAAAGGAATACCTATGGTGAAGTGGGCACTTGATAACCATGTTTGCAATAGACATTCAATGATATTTCGAAATGGCTAATTTTATGCGCACCGTTGTTGGCTTCCTTCAAGCACCGAGAACCGAAGCAGGCTGGCAGTTCAGAAGACGATGCGCCAGAGTATTGGTTACGCTATCGCGAGCTGCTCGTGAGAGCAAAGCTCAAGCATCCTTTAATTGTTTTCTCTTTTTTTTTTCTGCACAGCAGCGGTGTATTACAATTTACTGTGACTTCGTGCAACTGGTAATTTGTAGCATATGCTTATATGCCATGCTCCTATAAGTATATCATGCAAGTTCCTCTGAAGCAAACTTGCAGTGTTTCTGACGGTTCTCTATTACAGATGAACTTGCATATAACGAATTATTGTTTATATCCAACAGTTGCAGTAGCCACTTAAATATATTATTAATATACAAAATATTTCATATTTCAAATATTTACATGTATGGAACTCTTTTCTGACCTTTCTCATATTCGACATATTCAGGTTAAACTGTACAAATCATAGCTGAGGTATGCAGAAGCAACACCTACCGCTCGCTGTTAGTTTTGAGAGTCGTTGATATGTAATGGTGTGCTTTTTTTGTATTTCTACTGCTGTAGGTTGTCCTAAGCTAGTGATCGTAAAGCACCACCCAAATGAAAAAAAAAAAAGCACAAAGAAATAAATGTGTACAACTGCCAGGGTACCTCCACTCTGATTGATTGATATGCGAGGTTTAACGTCCCAAAATCACCATATGATTATGAGAAATGCTGTAGTGGAGGGCTCCAGAAATTACTTGCACTCTGCTGTGGTGAAGAAGTAAGGACGTAGAAAGTTTGCGTCGGTTACTCAAAGCTTTTGCCGAGTATTGAGTAACACTAAAAGCTAATGCACAAAGGCACGCGTTGCCATCTCTGCGAATTTAGGCTACACTAGTGATTATACAGAACTTGCAGCTACATCGTTTGTGTATCTTTCATGTGACTGAAAAACTCTGTCGCTGATGGTAATGCAGTTGAAGTTGAAATTAATAATACTACAGTAATGTTGGCAACATATAAGTACTATTTATTGATATCCACACTCGCCGACAACTTATCTTTACATTGGAGCGAAAGCTAACAAGATGGGGCCTCTACACATTCGTGTTGCTCTGCAAGTGGTACAGCAGCCTGCAGTTGCTTTCAGTGTTGCTTGCTCACATCGTTAACGTGTTTAGAAAAACACATACATAAAATTATGAATGCGAGAAAGATTTTGTTGGTTTAGTGCACATTATAGTGTTTATTATGAGTATATTTTCATAAGAGAACTAAACAGCACGTTTGCGGCGGCACAATGACGTCGCAAATGCCATGTTTTTCTTGGAAAAAACAAGTCGGCTGAAAAGGTGGTGCTGTTTGAGAAACAAGAAGAAAAAGGAACCTTGCAGAGTTAACAGCAACTGTATTTTACCGACAACTTCCTGCAACTGCTTCAGTCCTATGTTAAATAAAGCAGTGTTTATTTCAGCAAGGCAAATGAGAAAATCATCAGTTAACTGAAGTACTATGCTTTCGGCACGGTAGCAGACACGTGCTTTGGTAGTGCAGCTTCCACAGTGCTTTCAAGAAACGTTGTCACCAAGTACATTTCATTTCTTTGGTTTATTAAGCCTGTTATTAACATTAATTGCAAAGCAGTTTCCTATGTTGCTTCATGTATGGCGATGTCTGTTGCTCACACCAATCTCAAACAGTTTTTATGTCACTTTTTGTTTGATCACGTGATACTATCATTGGCATAGACCTAACAGTACTGTAATGCATAATAAAAGTAGACAATGAAGCTTAGGCAGCCAGAAATTGTATGTGTGATGAGTAAAATGGCCTCTGTAGTGGTCTATAGGGCAGTCTATTAGAGCTACAGAAGAGCTGTCAATGCAGAAAAAGAATCCTATTGATAACAGCAGGCTAATTTGCAGATATGGTCAAATTGCGAGAATTGTAGGCATCGTGAGTTTGTAGGCGAATACGAGCATGAAGCAAAGGGAAGTGACAAACGGCATGACGAGTAGTAAAGAGACAGCCGTACTTGTAATGTGCTGTGAGCCGTATCCGACGAGAGCACACCATTTCCGCAGTGGACGGCCACATACTCGAGCCACTGCTGGATAAGCGCTCGCTCCTGGGCATTCTTTCCTGCAACGAAAGTAACCGTACGGCATCAGCAAAAAGTGATGCACGCACCGCACTGACAACAACAATTTGCATGTTCACACTCAACATCAATTGGAGATCATAGGAAAGACAAAGAACACTAACTAACCAGAATCACCATTTGATATGCAGACTTAGCGGTATCAAAATTGCATTATTTAAACTACCTTCTGATGCAATGAGTAATGTTATAAATTACTACAAACAAGTAACTTCAAGAAAATCATTCATCACTTTCCCAATTACTTTCACTGAAATATGGGGTGTTTGCTTCCCCTACAGTGGGAAAAAAAAAGGACCAAAAAAATTAAAGAACAATAACAAAGAAAATCTTAAGGAGCCAAACCTTAACTGTAGAAACAAGGCCAGCTCACAGAAAAAGCCACCTATGGTAGTATTTAAACTTGAAGCCTTAAATAACATTGCTTTAACGACTTTTGCTAATGTAGTTTTCAAAAGCAATAGTAACCTAACTTCATTAGTTTTGGCCAGCTGTAGTTTATAATGTAATTTAATCACATTTTTAAAAGTTATAAAAAGTAATTAATTGTGAAGCTTATTTACCTTTTAATAAATATTGTCATTTTTCTTGATTGTCTACTTTACACTAGAAGTGATGATCAGTTAAGAATGACAAGATTGCATGCTGAACAGGGGGGCAAACAGTACATAAATTTCGAATGTAAATTCGAATAGCTTATACGTTTACAACACTTAACTAAGGATGCAAACGTGATGCCTGATTTTACCAGTGTAATCTCATGTCCAGCAAGTCCTTATTGCCATAAATGAATTTGAAATGTGCTCTGACACAAGGTAAGACTGAGCATTTCATGTTTCAAGAAAATTTACAATATTCCTACGCAATACAATATTCCTTCGTGTGCAAAACTGATGTAACCAACACTGGGGTTTAAGCAAAGAATAAGGCTCACCCGGTCTCAGACTCAAATTTCCCTAGCCATTCTCATCCGGACACACGCACGAAAATTTTTTTTCAACCGGACTCACTCAGACTGAAACTTGCCAAAACACTTCTCACCCAGACTCAGAAATACCCCAATGTAAGATACATTTATCAAAGCATCCCTGGAAAAATTGGTGGGGTCGGAGGACGTCAAGGCAGCCCCCTACGTAATTCGCACCTCTGAACAGTAGCAGTTGAAATGGTGTGTGAACAACACTGCTTTTGATTAAGTGCGAGTAGACTTGACTATACACATTACTCTAGGTAATGTTGATCATCATCATCAGCAGCCTGACAATGCCCACTGCAGGGCAAAGGCCTCTCCCATGATTCGCCAATCAACCCGGTCTTGTGCTTTCTGTTGCCATGTTATACCTGTGAACTTTTTAATCTCATCGGCCCACCTAAATTTCTGTCTCCCTTCATGCGTTTGCCTTCTCTGGGAATCCAGTCAGTTATCCTCAATGACGAGTGATTATCCAGCCTACGTGCACGGCCCATATCCATTTCTTCTTGACTTTTCATCTATGATATCCTTAACCTCGGTTTAAGATTGATAGTAATGCTGAAGGTGAGTAGATAGGACCATAGGTGGGCAAAAAAAAACGGGAACTGACTGAAACTCACTCAACAAGTATGTCTTGCACTTTTGACTCACTCAAATTCTGGTTCGGCCAAACTCACTGAAGCTCACAATCAAGAAAATTTTCTTCAACCGGACTCGCCAGAATATTGCTTACGTGGACTGACTCAAGACTCAGACTCATGGATTGATCCGAGTCTGAGTGAGTTCGTCGACCTATGCCAGAGAGTGAAACATTTCAGCTACAATTTCGAAGTTTGAAGCAACGCTGGAATTGGGGAATCTTTGAATTTATTTGAAATCAGTTAATGGATATTATGTTGCATGCATAATACCGCCAACATCTTACAAAAGGGTTTTGAGCAGCTTAAGAACATTTGTACTGATCACCATATTTGCAGGGTGCAAATTACTGTTAAAAGACTGGGCATGCAGACACAGACACAAGAGAGCACTCGAGACAACACCCATATGCCAACTTGACTTTTCTCTTGTTTGCACGCCTAGACTTATAACAAAAATTCTTACCAAGTAGCTCAGCTGAAGCCCACTGCCAAAGCCTTGTGATTTTGTATGTGTATGAACTACACTTATGAAAAAAAAAAAAAACTTCAACTTCAAGCTAAAACTGATTTCACTAATAAGCGTTTATTCTCTATCTAACCCACGTGAATATACCAGTCCGACTGCGTCTCGTTGAGCTTTTTTTTTACGCTATGATTACTCATCCGAGTAAACCACTGCATTGTAAGACATTGTAAGCCCACATCCGCCACCCCTCACAGTCGCACAGTTTTAAAGCCCTCCGTTCATACAGGTGAAAACACCTTACCGAGTACGGCTCGTCCTTTTTCAGACTGCTCCGCGATGTAGCGCCCAATCGGCGCACATCCGGTTAGCTCGATCCCAGAGCCGACCTTCACCGTGGGAACCTGCACATTTTCATGGAGATTTTCAAACAAACAAACAAATGCAAATGCGCATCAAGAGCAATTTAACCGAGGCCTTTCACTGCCACTCAAGACTACGGCTCCCCTACGCCAAAGCTCCCGTCGTCGAAAACCACAGCAGTGTTAACACGTCGATAGCCGAAGCTTAATTCAACGTAGCTTTTGATAAACTACGACGTCGGAAACGCAGTGTCGTTTTCCACGCATCGTCTACGTGGAGCTAGTTTCCTTTCGGCCATTACACGAGCCAACTATCGCACAACAAAAACAATGAGTGGTGACTCCGAGGTTACAGATATACGAGAAATTTGGTTCACAGTGCCATATATGTTAACATCATCGTGATCAATGCCTCGAACGTTTAATACAGAGTCGACAGAGCAATCAAACAAGGCCGGCCGCCGATGTCGAAAGTTTCGCGTCAAGGAAACAGCCGGTATGGAACACGTACGTCAAACACCGTTCAATACTGCGTGCGCTTAGTACAGGATAGCGTTTAGAAGCTAGGGTCGGAGCATGCGGATCAGACTATCACTCACCTGCTCTTTGAACTGGATATTTAGGCTGTCCGCAGGAACGTTTAAGAAATTGAGAAAATGCTTTATGTGGGCTACCATCTTGGACACCGGCTCGCGCTGATGCTGATGCTAGCGTTGGTTCTTGCTGCTACGACAAGAGTTGCAAACAGCAAAAAAAAAAAGAGTTATTTATTTTTATGGGCAGTTTAGATGACTTTACTGCAAGTTGTTTTGCAAACAAATATTTAAATGGTAACATGTGACACTCAAGGCATTTAAAAATTATTGTTTTAATATGTAGGTTTTAGTTTCTAATCTTAAAGGTCATGTATTTGTGAACTTCAAGCGTTGCTACGTCATGGTCGCCATACTTAAAAACATCTTTGTAGCCATGGCAACCGTCACCACCGCTACCGCTACTTTACAAATGGTGGCAATCGTGAAATATCTCTTGGAAAGGGCCCCCAAAGAACACGCGTCTTCATTGATAAATGAATTCTCTGCGCAACGCGCCGTCGTGTCATTGCTGGGCATTTCGGTGAAGTAACTGTGTGGCGCGGAAGTCGAGCACTGTCGAGATGCTCGATCCTGGTATGTGGTCTCTACTATATGAATCCGCGACATAGCATGTGCATGGTAGCACAATACTAAAGCAAAGGAGAAAAAATTACTATAAAGCGAGTTGCAGATGCCTTCCAACACCTTTAAATTATTACTTATAATACCTAACAAATTGAACCCTTCCTTTCAAGAAGTCAAATAATTTAAAAAGCAAGGCACCGTCCCATTCATGACCTATCCTCTCAGGTGGGTTGCGCCAAGTTGTTGAGGAACCAACCAACCTTACCGCACATAGGTAAAGTTAGCCGTCTACCTCTTGTGCTGCGTTCTACGCCGCATAGTTCATTTATATTTCATCTATGGTCGAACAATCGTCGCCCATGAAGCCCCCGCTGTGCCCATGCTGATAGACTGAAACTGTTTTGAGGCGAGGCAACTGCTTGACCAATGCACTGATATGGCATGATCGCTTGATTGTTGCTCCAGTAAAGTATCACTTGAGTAAAGTTCAGGGGACCCAATTAGTTGAAAGTTTCGCTTAAGTAAGTATTCACAGAACAGCTGACTCAAAATTCTAAAATGCATTTTTCTTTTTACTAGAGCTGTCCTGAGAGTTTTTGTGCTCTGTCTCTGACATGACTTGTTGCGGTGAGGCAAGTCTCGCAACATTATAATATATCCCACAGCCTTGGCTAGAGATACGGAATTAGAACCTGCCTCAGCCATTACAACTTCGTCAGCGTGGTGCCCATCGCCTACGCCAGTGCTGCGGAGCGTCAAACGTCATCGAATTCATTTCAAAATCGAGCCCTGGTGCAAGTATTCAGTTCGTTCAACTGAATTAGCCACTATACGGAAATTCGTTTAACTGAAATATTTGTGTAATGCACAAGAAAATCACCAGGAATTTCCCAAAAGTTTGCTATTCTGAAATATCCCTTGAAACGACGTTCGCACAAGTGAGAGTTCACTGTATTTGCATTCTGATAACTGTTGTGTGGTATTCATGCAGACTTCACTTTTTTGAGCAAGTGATCTTAGTGACCGCCTTCACTTTTTTTTTTAATTCCTTTTTTTTTCTCTTCACTTTCAGTCCAAATACTGTGGCTAGTGGCGGTGGCCGTCCTATGGGGTTTCTCAGCTCCACTCATACGTCGAGGAGGCAAAGGCGTGGAGGACATCAAACGGGAAGGAGCACTCAGCCAGTGGCTAGCAGAAGTGAAGTTTCTTGCCACTCGGCCTCAGGTATAGGTCTCGATTGCTTGCTTGATGTTTGAGCTAGCGGACACAGGAAAGAGCAAATTTATAAGACTGTCACATCTCCTTAGATGACACTACCAGATCTTGACTGTAAAGTGGAGTGAATATTTTAACAGAAGAGAATTCAGAGTAACAAACAGACAAGTGACGTAAATTATAATGGGATAATTTGTCGTCGGTTATGATAATTATGCCAGCTGGCAAAAAAAAGCTCCTTGCATGTCGTCATGACTATGAGCGGTGCTGGCAGAAGGACGGTTGCCGTTGTAGCTCTATGACAGGTATGCACTGAGCCATGATCCGCAAGGGGGCAACACCATTGCCGCACCATTTTGAAGGTCTATTCGTACGTGCGTCCAGCTGCCCGTACATTGGCGTGCAGGAGGTATTCAAGGGGTCACTATACATCCAAGTTGCCGTACGGATCTCAGACACATATCATGCAGTGAGTTTTTCACGTGTTTAACGAGCGCCCAGACCGCCAAAATGGCGACTCTGATGTTTGCAATACTAGCGGATGACGCAAAGTGCATACCCCTTATACATAGTTTGCATTGAAGTCACCGTGGCCGCTATCTCGGGGCACCCAGCTGGTTGAGATGCTGCGAGAGCTCTTACTTGATGAAACTTAGATTAGTGCCGATGCCCCTCCCGTTCCTCAGTGTTCGCCCTTGGCACGGCTAGCGAACAAAAGAGAGCGGGGAGAGCTCGAAAAGAACCCAGGGACGGAATGACTCTTGGCCCTACTCTGCTCTGCCGCTCTCTAATAAGATAAAAAGTCATGGTCGTCGCCATCTTGGGGTGCCCAGCACAGAGGACCTGTTTGTGATGTCACGTGAAAACCATGTGTCGCTAAGGCGTCGGATGTGTTATCCTGAGGTCGTAGGATCTGTCCCTGCCAGTGGCAGGTTGTCTTTTCACCCATTTGAATTTCTTAACATTTGTACAACAATCGTCTCATTACAGCTAGAGGCAATACAAAATGACCTTTATACTTTCCTTGACTTCATTGTCTGTTGGTTTTATGAGGTTGTGCATGACAAAGAAAATGGGCCCTTGATTTTTCCTCCTTTGTTCATTCATGGAACACAGATGTATGTATATGCAGTTGCCTATACGCTATTATTTTAGCATTATCTGATAATCACAACGATTCGAAAAGTCAATTATTATTTAGTGCCGACAGATCAAAGCGCACACATGCACTGCAGGATGAATGGTTGATCAAACTTGGGAAAGGTAGCACCAGGTTTAAGGAGAAGGAGGGGGGGGGGGGGCTGTTGCCAGGTCAGACATATGAAAAGTAGCAAAAATAGAAAAATCTCGTGAAGTAGCCAACTTCGGCATCAGTCAGAAATGAAAACATTAAAAAAAGGTCGCCAATGCAAAATATTTCTTGCCAGCAGCCTGAAAAGGTAAAAGCTTGTCAGTTTGGTGCAGTGTATCCAATTCTGGCAGGCAACCTTGATTCGCACGGCTGGCCCTTGAATGCGTGTTGCTGCAGGAGCGTGAGTCCATGTTTTGATGATGGCATACGCACCTAACGCAGAGGACACAGGCGTGCTAAAACAGGGACTGCATCTGCACATGCCCAACAGGCTGCTCCTTGAAAACATCATTTGTTGTAGTGATCTAAGCAAGTCATACGTTGTATTGCATAGCTTGTGCCAGTTCATTGAGTTCTCACCGTTTAAGTTTTACTCTTTGTATTGTGGAGATATTCAAGTTATACTCTCAAACTCAACTTATACTCTAAAATGGACATGTTGCTGGGCTAGTAGGTGGTCTGTGACAACTAGATGTAGCCTGGCATGGCATATGGCACATTAAGCGTAGGTTTTATCGAGTGCTGTAAGAGCTTGCCTTTAAACTGTTGAAGCTTGCTAGTAAATTTTGATTGTTTTCCTTCTCATAATGTGCAATCGTGGTATAAAGAATAGCTTTGCTAGTGAATTTATCACTCAATGAATTACCAATTTACACTTATGTGACCACAATGCATACTGTCCAGGGGTATATGCAGAAATTTTTTTAAGAAAGGGGGGCACCTTTTTTATTTTAAGTGGGGGCCAGGCAGGCAATCGGTCATTTTGTGCCATGTATACCATGGTCAAAAAAAAAAAATTCAGGGGGATAGGCACGGGCCCAGTGTGCTACCCCCTGGCTACGCCACTGATACTGTCCATAGAAATATACAGTTGTTGGTGACCGTTATGGCAATGATTGAAAGCTGAACATTGTGGTAACGCATGCTTCCCGCATCTCTTAAGGCCTGTGTCGTAGTTGCGGGTTGCACTTTACTGATTGTCCTGGAAGGGCACTGATTTTCTTTTTGTAGTCGAACATTGTTCAGAGACTTGTGCAATCATCATAGATTGTAATCTCGAATCCCATACTCCAGCAGCTTGCACAGTACGCAGTCTACAATGGCAAGTGCCCTTTAAACCTCCAGTTGCCTTTTTCAGCTTCTTGCTAAAAAAATATTACATGCTTTTCATTTTACATTTCTTTCCAGTATGTGATGCCATTCCTAATAAACCAAAGCGGGTCTGCTATTTACGCTCTGGCTCTAGGGTCTGCAGGTCAGTGGCGAGATTTATTGACTTACTCTGCACGTAAAGGTTGTTCTGCCCTCTTGCTTGTTAAAGATGCACTCTGTTTCATATGTCAGGTGCTACACTGTGGTGTCTGTGAAGAATTCAGTCAGCAATATGTGTGAGTCCATGCATCTCAAGCATGGTTTTCATCATTGTAGACATGGCCTCGCCGATCAGTTCCAGCTGAGTGCTACTGTAACTGATTGTGGAGGCTATCTGGCAAAAACAAGGGTGTTCCAAGTGATTCAGAACAACCTATTGACAACCGTATCAGTAATAAAGTTTCTTTATTTCTATGGTACATGGCATGTTAATTCATTACTAAGTCTAAAAAAACAAAAAAGAATATTGCCTTACGCACCGCGAAAATCATAGAACTATTTATGATGCAAACGTATATACCACTAATAGTCTCTTTGTCTTCTATACTGTTGTACCTTATGTATGGAACGAAGTATGGCTACCATCAAATCAGCATTTTGAGAAGTTGGGTAGCAGATATATGGACAAGTTTGTTCAAATTCGTATTCGTGCTTCAGTAAGATACCTAATTGGTGAGGAACAATATTGAATGTAGAGAACCTGGCCACTTTGTATTTGACTAAAGGTGAAAAGCTCTTGGGTTTCTTTAGCTGGCTTTTCATCTTCGCTTAAGTAGGTAAGTTGATTGACAGCGATTGTTTTGTCAAAGTGCCCGTTTAATTAATTTTTGTTGGGTAGCGCTGCCCAAGTATTAATGCGGAATTCGAAGACCTGCTTAACACTTTCAGTGTTTAAGGCATTTTGTCCCCCACGTGCCTAAAATATTTGCAAAAAATTCAATTTATTTGTAACACATTAGGCTGACTTAGTTTGAATGCAATTAATTGACAATCTCTTGTGGGACACATTACAATTGCTTTTTTTAATTATGGTGTTTTCCTAATGACTTTTTTTTATCTCGTGAACTTCTGCTCTACTCATATGTAGAGGATTCTCATGCAGGCTAGTTGGCTCTTGGACATTATGGCACAACAGTGCAAAACACAGGCTGGTAACCTGTGTTAATGTCCAGTGTGTTCCACCCACCTGCATTTTGCATCGTTCTGTTTTAATGATGCGTCAAATTCTGATGCATACTTCAATGCTGCACTTGAAAGTACCTGACCAGGGCCTGTCATAAAACTTTCTGAAATAATTTTTCAGTGCGCCTATTCTTGCCGGAGTTACAAGTAATTTTGCTCTAACTGTCACTGGCATGACATGGCTGGGAGGCAAAAGGCCTCTTTTCGGCTTGTGTCAGCTGATGGCAATCCTTGCTGTACTTTATCACCTAAAAAAAATGTCAGCTGTGCCCACAGAACTACTGCACGGCCTGCCATTTGCCTGTGAAGCACAGTCATGCTAGCTCGTTTTCGCTAAAAAAAACAAGTGTGTTTTCTTGGCTAATATATAAATATTAGACATATTAGGAGTAAAAGGTTTGTTGTCCCCACATAAAACATCACGTTTCACTGGGCAGCAATGCCAAAATTCATAATTAAATCGAAAAATTTCTCAAAATTTTTTTGTTTCTATCAATCAAAGAGAAGGTCTCGAGCACAAACATTCTCGCCATACCAAGTATTTTTTGAGTTTTATACCAAGAACGTTTTAAACAACTAGCCCATTGTCAGGTTTTATCTTAAGCAGGTCATGAACTAACCTCTGAGCTTGATAAGAAAACAGCTGGTAAGAAACAGGCGAACATCCCAGTCATGTTTTGTGGTCGTGTGTAGCAAGGAGGGCTTTCGAGGGAAGCGTGACATTGCCATTTTCTTGCACCTTTTTTTTTTATATATATGGAGGTCCATTCTCGCTCACTTCGGAGCAGCCAGTTCTTGTTTTTTGGCATCAAACAGCGGGTGGTGGCCTACTCGCCGATAGCGCATAAATCGAGAGCAGCATATGAATCAGCTGCGCTTCTCGCCATGGGCTGCCACCATGGGGCATTGCTGCCAGAGAGTTTCCTTCACATACTCTAGCGTTAACTCAGGTGCTAGTGTCTATAGGAGCTGCAACGCACGGCCATACATCAGGAGAATTTCTCTGATCTACGTACTTTCGGCTCCGTTTGGCTTCGCGTGGCTTGGGGCTGCTTTGTCATGAAACGACAATCAGCAAATGTTCAGCAGTTGCACTTCACCACTTCAAACTTTTAGGCTCGCAAATTCAAATCGGGTCCCAAGTTTGCAACGGTCTGTTCTTTTATTCGGAAAAAAAAAAGAACCAAGACACAGCAATAAACAAAGCCACAAGTGCGTTTGAAGCCCGCAATCACGAAGACTAGGCAAATTTGTGTACTACCAATCATTCCCGTTGTGGCTGAATGATCGCAGTGCCAGAGTCCTCTCTTGCTAATTCTAGGAAATGAGTGCTGTGATACATCGTTTGCTAACATCACACAGTGAGCCACACACACTCAAAACTAACAATGAAAGAGGGTGGTTGCATGTCATAAAGCAGGGTCAATATAATGACGTGCACTGTCGTAACTTTTTTCCTTTTGCCATTCCTCCGTTTGGCTTCCAGTGCTCTCATCGGGGCGAGAAAAGAGAAAAAGCGCTCAGCACGCTACAAGCACCTTTAACTCTGCTCGTGTTTTGAAGGATTTGAGAAATTCTTGCGGCAGTTGATTACGGAGGCAATGAGCTCTAATACTGAGGTCATTAAACGACTACCGTTGAACCCCTTTATAATAGACAGCAATGGTGCTGCGTAAGAATGGCTGTTTTTAAGAAAGTGTATTCATGGTACCCTGCTTATAAGAGGCACCTCATAAGAAGCAAGAACTGCTCACCAGTGCAGTGCTCTTATAAAAGAGTTCATAAGTTTTAAATGAGTTGAATCAGTGCTCTTATAAAGGAGTTCAAAAGCATGTGGAAAAGTGGTTCATGACACATTTAAATGCATTGGGTAGCATTCTACCATGATGATCACCTAAATAGCAGTTTGGTCGTACGTTCTTTTCAGACTTGTCTTTAGCGGTGCCATTAACCAATGCTCTCAACTTCATCTTCGTCACTTTGGCTGGGCGCATTCTGGGCGAAACGACCACCAATGCCCGTGAGTACCTCTATACGTGTCGAGTGAAGGCTGGTTTTCTATGCTAAAAATACGGCATGGTTGGAATGTGTCGGCAGGATTGCCTGTGCGATTTGGCTTCTTAGTAATGCGGTTGATTATCTTTAAAAAAAAAAAGTTAGAACAAGCACAGTCTTTTCATGCAATCACAAACAGTCAGCTACATAAATACTGCTATTGAAGCATGTTAAAGCAGGTAGTGCAAAGGAACGACACAAGCGAGGAGCAAGTACATGAAACGAGTGTGTGCTTCAAATATAAAGTTTATTCACATAATTCATCCCTATTTATCAAAGGTCAAAACACGACATTGTCACCGAAGAAAGAACGACTGATACACCAATGGTTTTCATGGTGCCAAACCTTGTTGACCAGCTCTTATACCTAAAATAATATGCACAAAAAGTCAAAGCACTCAACACATTGTAGACTGAAGTAAAAAAATGGCACGCATGTTCAGACTCGAGACTTCCTTGCACGTGGCAAGCATAGGACCCAGGTTAGCCGAAAGTAAAGCTAACTCACAAGGGTGTAGGCTCAAGTAAGGCAGGCTGACACATACGAGATTATTCTTGTAAATTAAAAAAAATTGGCAGATCCCACGTGGGGAATCGATGATACGCGAAGCATGAATGAGGAAGGTTGATATGCCACTTTAAAATCAGCAAAACGTTACGAGGTGGAGTTAAATTATGCCGTACATGACTTCTATGTCACGATTATTATGTTTGGACGTGTCATTTATCTTTGTCATCTATTCACGTCACCTGATACCAAATTTGGTATATGTGGAGCTAACGAAACGACCGCGAGCGTGCTATAAACCTAGCGTGTAGTCAAGTTTTACACGACACGCGTGTCATGATTATCATGTTTTTACCAGTCACATACCTTTGTCATCTATTCACGTCCTGTAATACCAAATATGGTATATGCCAATCTAGCGAAACGGCCGCGAGCGCATCATGAAGAGCCCAGTATATTCCGACGTAAGGTTGACGCGCTCGCATGCTGGACGCAGCGATGCTATGCTAGCAAAACGCAAGGACCGACACGAGCAGCGTCCGTCGGTGCGACCCGGCGGCAACCGGTGCAAAATGCAACATGCTGCATTTCGTGGTGACTACGTTACCCAGACAGCACCGCGTCTGCCTCTCTTCGTGATGGAGGGACACCGAGCGCGCTCAAACGCGCATGCATCAAATCAACGCAGCACGGTGCACGCCTGCGAGTATATGGCAGGCAGATCTGCGCCTGGCGTGGCATCGCTGGCTTGACGCACCGGGTTACGTGGAAGTGTATTCGCGCCTTGTGTGTGGCATGTAGTGATGTTCTTACAGGACACGCATCTCATGATTATCATGTTTGCACCAGTCACACACCTTCATCATGCATTCATGTAACGTAATACCACATTTGGCATAAGTGAAGCTAGCGAAACGGCGGCGAGCGCATGAGTGTGGCATGTAATCATGCTGTTACATGACACACATGTCATGATTATCATGTTTGCACCAGTCACATACCTTCGTCATCCATTCACGACCCATAATACCAAATATGGTATATGCGAAGCTAGCGAAACGGCTGTGAGCACATCATGAGTGTGGCATGTAGTCATGTCGTTACATGACACGCATGTCATGATTTTAATGTTAGGGTCTGTTTGTGTTTGCCATGCAGTAATGTCATACCACATCATTTTTGCAGCATGTCTTGTGAACGAAACCACCGCAAGAGCAGCAAGACCATGGAATGTAAATCATGACATTTATGACATAAATGTCATGATATTAATGTTATGACTAGTCACTTATGGTTGACATACAGTCATGTTATATCATATCAAGTTCGGTATTGATATCATTACCAGAACGGCCAAGAGAGCTGAAAGTCGTAAGCGGCTAGATTCGCTCAAAGTCGCCGAAGTTCGCTAAGGAATGCTTCACATTTAAAGAGCTCTCAGGATTACTCTGAAAATCTTGTTACACTTCCACAACAACACCGTTGCATCAGTCAAAAGTGGTTCACCACGGCACTTCTGACAGTGCATTGCGAGAAGCGAGTATGGTTAACCTTCGAGAGAGAACTGAAATGCTCTCCTAGCCTAATGTTCAGACATCTGCTCATTTTGAAGCACATTAAAATGATGCTTGTAGCCCGTTACACTGTGACCGACTTTTGTGCATGACCTTTTATGACATACAGCTTCTTCACTGTGGGTTCCGCGATATTTTTTTACGAGTAAACGTTTGAGAGCTGCAAGTGTGCACCGACCTCGCCGGTTAGCAAGTGAAAGCCAAAATCATTTCACACGATCTTGCATCGTGTTCCAATGCATGTTCTCTTTATTTACAGGTACATACATTGGCATGGCCTTTGTGACCACAGGCGTGACACTGTGCGTCGCAGACAAAGCCTGGAACCAGAATTGACAACCAACTTTTAATTTTTTTTTATGCTTGAGCATTGAGAGAGCAGTCACTGGTGATAGTAGCACCTGTCTGTCATCTGTGTACACTGAGAAAAATGGGATTGTCGAACAGCTTGTACAGAAATGGTGAAATTCCAGGCTCGTAGTTGGTCACCTCTTGGTACACCTTGTATTTAAGAGCTAAATATAGAAGTATTTAAGTGCTGCATTGCTGCATATAACTTCATATTGCATTGCTCGGGTCTTAATGTAGCTTGGGTCCTGTATGCAATGCAAGATCTCATATTTCACGCTGGCGCCAACATTTGTCGAACATTGCATCGATTCTTCTACACCGTTTTTGGACTGTGCAGTATGAGGTGTTACTAGAGTCCATGTTTGAGTGAGATGTAGTGTGAACTTGCTTTCTTCACCATGCACTGTATAGGTGCACGAAATCGGTGCACACATTAATGCCTAAATGTTTGCTGTCAGGTGCCTTGATGTTAACGACCTGCTAAATGCAGAAGCATGCAAAGCTTTTTCGTGATTATAATCACCATTTACGTAGTTCATGCAGGATATGAAAAGTAAGCTGCAGATCTTTCTTGCAGATCTCTTTTGATTCTGCAGATACAGTGCATGAGCAGTTTATGTAAATGGAAAAGTTTTAAAGTGAGAGTAGTGCGAAGTTCTTTACGCCTAGCTTTATAGCTGTCAGAAAAACAAGAAAAAGGAAATATGGCATTCCTCGTTTTATATTTTGGAAGCTAATTAAGACTTGAAAACCACTCGGTGCGCAATTGCACGGAAACTCATAGGCATAGTATTAGGAGATGGGAGTACAGCAGGATGGGTAAGGGAAGAGACAGAAGTTGTAAATATCTTAATTGACATCAAGGTAAAAAAATGGACCTGGGCTGGCTACGTAATGCATACAGGGGTGGAACAGGGTGTGTGGGGCTGATTGTTGGCCTAGTTGTCTCTTTACTCTACGTTCGTGATATTTCGCGGCTAAAATATGTCATTAAGGGTACGTGCGTTTGGAGCAGCCTCGGAGGCAGGCTTGGAGCAGCTTGAAAGGTCTTTTTGAGCAAGTTTGGAGCTCTCAGGGAGAATGTTCAGAGCAGATGTAGCCCCGTTGCGCAGCACATGTAGAGAAGCATTTGTCCAAAGCCGCATTTTTGAAACACTAAGCTAAGTTGTGCAATACCTTAATTATTGCGATAGCAAACACTCTTGATGGGTTTTTACTGTTGCCGTAGCTGTCACGTTCCTTATAATGTTCAAATTGATAACATACCTCTGCACATCCTATGTTCTCCCGTGGGTGAAAGCACGCAAGCGGTGGCGACAAACTCGGCTGAAGTAGGGACCAAATGAGCCAGCCCTTTTTTGTCACTCAGAGGGCTTGTGTGATAACATCATGTTGCTCGGGAGGCAGGTGGGAAAGCAGAGACTCAGAGAAAACCCCCCGCCCGGTTGAACGAGCGAGAAAAAACCAGGGGGGGGGGGGAGCAAAGGAGTGTCGCTCGAGCAGCAACTGTGCACTTTGCTTCTAATGGTGTGCTCACAATTGCTGGTGTGCATGCTAGCCGGGTAGACATCAGTGGTGCACATACACTTCCACATGCTTCACTTTCATGGCAAAGAGACTGCGAAAAGTGTTGCTCACCCTGGAGAGGCTGTACTCTCTTACAGCACTATTTTGTAGAGCTACATGAGGACAAATTTGAAATCTCTAGCTATCACATTCATTGCTTCGGCCTTGCAGTTAAACACATCTTTTTAGCTATGTACAGCCACCCATTTGTTAAACCTGAATGCACAAGCATGAAACGCCGGGTCGATGAACGCTTCATAGTGGAGCACAGTGGCCAAATGAACGAGGATACTCATGTGCACTTGTTAAGCAATCTTGTGCAGCTGTCCTTGCTAGGTTTTTCTGGGCACCGTAAACCACCCTGCTTCTTTTGAGCACCTTTCTTTTTTTTTTTAACGTTGCTGCTGTCAATTTGAAAACTATATCAAATCACAAAAAAAATATCACTGTTCCACCGAAACAGCAAAGCAATAAATGCTATGGCCACAAATTTTAATGTTATATGTAGTAAAGCTAGCAGCTAGCTCTTTCAGATCTGATATCGCATTATTATACAAAACACTGGTATAGGAGAATAGGGCTGCGCCTAAGAGAGATGTTCTTTCCACAGTCTCTTTACTGCACGCGGAAGGGTCCAAGAGCCATCCGCACTGATGCCTGCCTAGATAGTGCGCGTGCCAGCAATCACAACTACGCTCTCAGAATCGAAGTTTACAGCTGCTGCTCGAGCGATGACAGCCTTGGTGAAACCGACACTATAACAGTTTCGAAGAAACCGAAAATACCATGTGTCAGCCACGTTTTCAGGAAGGTGCTGGATGGATGTTGCCATAGAGTTTCCTAAATATACACTAGAGGGAACTCTGGCGCTGGTGTCTACGGGAGCTGCAACGCACGGCACTTCAGCAAGCATGGGAATGACGGGTAGTACATGCATTTGTCTACCTTCGTACTTCTGGCTCCGTTTGTGTTCACTGGCTTGGAGCTGTTTTCTTACGAGACAAAAGTCAACAAACGTTCAGCGGTTGCGCTTCATCGCTCTATTATTTTAGGCTTACCTTTCCAAATCGGGTCAGGAAGTTCAAAAGGGTTCATTCTTTCTTTCGAAATGAAATCGAAACACAGCATAAAGGAAGCCACAAGTGCGATTCGTCGCTCGCAAGTACGAAGACTAGGAAAATCTGTGTACTCAGGGTCACTGAACGATCGGAGTGACAGAGTCCCCTCTAGTTCATTTTAGGAAACTCTATGGACGTCACACCTTGTGTCTAAATTCGGGGGCTGCGGCGCAGTACGGCACTGATAAACGAGTTTGGCGCTGGATGGCACTGGTGAACAAATTTGACGCACAATGGCTCAAAAGGCGTAACTGTTTCACCTCTGTGCATAGAACAGACAACTGGTGTACAGCAGGAGCAACAAAATGGCTACCGAGGGATAGAAAATGTACTCGGGGAAGGCCGAGAGTTAAACTGAGTGGGCCGAAATTATGAAGTTTGTTGGGATAAAACAGCATTGACTTGCACAGGCTAGGAAATCATTGGAAGAGGCCTTCATCTGACTGTGGACTAAAACAGGCTGAGAATGATAATCATGGTGATAAATTTCAGCTTAAGAATGTCACGAAAGCTACAGCGTTAGAAAGCTGACACAAACATTGCTTTGCAAGCACACTTCAAAATTTGATTCGATGCTACTAAGCTGCACAAGCTTGATGTTCCTTGATACACGATATATGTATAGTTTTTCTCTTGCTTGGGCACATTTTCTCTGCATACTGTGATAAAAATATAGGAGTGGGTAAAAGGCACCATGCAGGGCACCTGTGTCTTGAAACGATGAGGATAAGTCAGCCTCCTTGTTGCGACACGGGGCTGTATTTGCTACTTTGCCATATATTTGTATGCACATACCTTTGCTGAAGTTCTATGGCCACGCTATGCAAATAAGGTCACATTTTGTGTCCGGTTAAATGTCCAATAATTCTTTTAATTCCTGCGGTGTGCAGGAAAGCTAAGGGGACGGTAAATAAAGTCTAACTATAGTGCAGTAATTGGGACATTAGTTGCAATAAATTAAAGTGATCAAGAAGTCAGCCTTATTTTCATATGGATTTGAAGCCGCGTGTAATTTGAAGTTTGTGGGTTCTGTTCCGACCAAAAGAAAGAGCCATTTTTTTGTCTATTTGAATTCACCCAAGTTATTGTCGCAATCACTACACCACAAATAAAGTCCCTCAGTCTGCACCCACAGCGAGTATACATATGACATACATAGTTCTTATAATCACAGAAGTTGCACATCATTCTAGGTATTTGTCCTCGAACTCGACGCACGAAATCAGAAGTTCCCGGGCAAGGCACGCATGAAGCGCGACCATTCAGCTACGTCATGCCTAGTTCACACTGAAACATCCGCTTTCTACAGCGACCGAAATTCCACTGCCGCTGAAACACAGCGTCGTTCGCAATGGACGCGCCCCGCGCCGCCGAAAATGCGATCTACTACGGGGCGAACGTGGGATGGATGCGCTGTCACCCGGTTGTTGTCGCGGTTCGCAAACGCTACTACGCTATCCGGTGGTGTATACTTCGACGATTCTCGTACGCAAGAAACAAGAGAAGACAGTACTGCTTATTTTGCTGGCAAGTGGCTGTCTTGTAATGCACGAAGAGCAGAAAAACCACCGACGCCAGCGGCGTTGGTGCGTTCGTTTTGCTCTGCATGACCGCAACAAGCTCGGTCACGCCAACAGCAAGCTCGATCACCTCTTCCACGAAATACGGACGCGAAGTAGGCACAGAGTAGGTTAAACTCCCATTGGTTTCAACATTCAGTTACGTGCACTGCGCCATAACAAGTGAGTAGGGCTTGACCGCCATTTTTCAAAATTTCTTGACTAGCGCTCCTATTGGTCCGCGGTGACCGATTCGGCGGCGGACGCCGCAAAAATCGGTCCGAGAGCGATCGGCGCGGAGAGGGCACTTTCAGCGGATCTCGCCGCCGCCGAACCGGATTCGGAGCACTTTCGGCGGCCGGAATGCTCAGTGTGAACGTGGCCTCAGACTGATGTACCCAATACATGGGAGCGACGAAATTTGAATTATGGCGCACCGCGGCCGCATGTTTTCGTAAAAAGCTGCAAATCATCTCATTCGTCTGGCGTATCGCCTTACTTTTGTGCGGGTAGTGTTAGTTTTTGGGAGCTCGCTCGCCAAGCTTCTTATGTTCGGGTCATGTGCCTAAATGTGTACGCTAGAGGCGCAACTGTGCGATGTACCCACTACACGCCAGCCGTAACATTCATGAAATAGGGAAGCATCCAATGTGCCGCTCGCCATTCTGATAATAAGGGGGGTACCCGCGAACACATCTGTAAGGCATGTGCACTTTGTGCTGCCATGAAGGCTCATCCACTGGCGGACCCCAAAGTGAGAGCCCGCGATGCAGAGGTGGCACACAAACGGCGGCAAGAAAACCTCGTCTCGACACCTGTATCGACATTGCCTTCTTTAACTTTCAACTGCAGCTTTGAATTCAAGATCCCCTCACCGCACACTTCGCCAAATGCAAAATTGTAATCTTCAAAGAAAAACGCTTCTAACAAATTTGTAATCAGTAATGTAATCTTCGTATATAGTTGAACCGATATGCAAATGAGTACATATTGTGTATATATCAGTGTATATAATTGTATCAATACGTATATTATTAATGGAACTTGTATATAAGTGTATGTACAGTCAGCCCTACAACAATGCGTCACGCCTTTATGTGATGGTAGAGGACTTGTGCGAAGAATTCCCAGTTTCTGCCCGATCAGTTCCGAGCAAGCTCCTCAGTCATCACTCACTTCGTGGAGATGACGGAACTTTTTCGTGAATTTTCAGACCAGATTCAGCTTTGGCGCGCCTTCATTCGAATTTCGCCACTTTCTTGTCTCGTGTCATGCCTGCGTTCCACCCCGTGCTTAGTGCGCGCTGGGCGCGATCAGTTTCCATTTCACTCATCAAGTTCAGTGATGGATATCTCAAACTAGTATGTTTAACTGTTGCGATTCCTAAAAAAATTTGGGTATGCCGTAAATTCACTGGGTAACATTAATATAAACACCTGTCATCAATTCAATAATGAAAAAGTCAATTAATGAGATTTGTTCATTAGTCACCTCAGTGCCATGTTAACGGCTGCAAAGTATTTCGGCCTCGATGTGGAGTTTGTGTGTGAAAGTGAGAGGAGCGTTGCTGTCACAGAATCTATTTAAAATCTATGTTAAAAAAGACACCCTGTATAAAGTAGATAAGGCATTATTTAGTGCCCTTAACTAAAGGAAATGTGTCGAATTCACTCCTTCCTACCATCCGCCTAATGCCCCTCCGCGAAACTCAGCTTACATCCTATCAGCGAGGCTGTAACGCTGAGGGGTTCATGCACAGGCCTGTCCCAGCTCCGCAACACAATTGTGGCTTCGCTGTGCCCACATTTCCTACCGGTATAGTAATTTCAATTATTAACTCTAATGCACAGATGATATCGCAGCGTCATTGAACACCTTCATCTGATGGAATGAACATCGAGAGCGACACGAAATCTACAGACCTTTCCATCACCCCATCTTTACACCTTCCCCAACTTTATAGCTGCTCGGTTACTGTTCTGGTGCACAGAGACAATGAGATGAACTATTGGTATCCAATGAGCAATGGCTTAACCTATGACCAGGCGATGAGCCACGTTATTACACATTACACAGGCGCTCTTTCGATGTCGGCTTGAAATACCACTGTGACGATCCCGATGCGTCAGTGGAGCACATTATAATGGACCTATTTCATGTTTGTAGGCAGGGGTATGCACCATCGACATACTGGGTTGAATGCCTGGATGCGCGCGCTGCGAACGAGTCCATCGAGGCACCCTAATACAGGGTGAGGCCACTGAATGAATAAAACGTTTTCAAATGCGAAATGCATTTCTCAGTCGGGGCATGTCAGGCGTGTGTTGGTGTCCGCGTGCCGCAGGTGTTGTCTCTCCGCTCTCACTCCCTCTCTCATTCAACTTCATTCGCCTCGGTGTTGCTTGCAAAAAAGATATGGGGAACAGTGCTTTGTAGAGATCATCTCTAATGAGTATTTTAATACTGAAAGACTGAAAGCTGTGCAAACCAAGTGGTTACAAAATACTGCAGCAGCAGGAGCAGCACTTCTCTCGAGTTTTCTGGGTGGAAAAGAGAAAGAAAAAAACGAGAGCATGTCAAGTATACATGATCAAGTGCCAGTCACGTGTCTTTGCAATCATTAATGACTCTGTGCAATTGAGATAGGGCGGTAGAATTGTAAACATGATTAAAATCTAGTATATAGTACCCACGTTGGTTGTGAAAGAGTTCATTTGCTCGAATCGAGGGAATAATAATGTATTTTCTCGCATGTAACCCGCATCGAAAAATGGACAACAGTGTTAGAAAAGTGGGTTTGCAGATTATATGGAACAGTTATACGCATGTTTTGTTTTTTTTTCTTTTTGTGGAGTTAAAGTTGGGAGTGCGGGTTATATGCAGAAGAAGGTCATATGTCAGGAAAGACAGTATATTAATGTTTAATTTTATATTTGGTACATTTCATGTCGTATGTCTTGCCAAGTGGATCATCTGCATTCATTAGCAGTGACAGTGTTTAAACCACATTTATTGTTAGTGGTAAGAGGTGAAAAGAATTAAGGAAAGCGAAAAACTCTTCACTCAGTAAATCTTCATCCCTGGGTCTCGGTAGAGCAAGACATTAGCTGTGTGAAATTCACTTACAGGGTTACTGTAGAGTTATTGCACTGAAGCATCTGCTTTAAAAGTGCGAGAAAAAAATTTCATCAAAGACTGTTTTTGTTCAAAGTGCTGGTACTATGACAATGGTCAGAACACCCATTTGTCAAGCAGCTGCGGTAGCCTGGTCTTTAAACTGTGTGCAACATACTGTTGCATGCTTGTAGCTGCATTCCATCCAATTACGCGTCGTGTCTAATAATGGAATTTTCCACTCTTGGTTTCATTGAAGCTGCAACGTTTCACGTATGTCTGATATACTTGTCTTTGTTTTTGGCACATTGTGTCTCGTTACTCGAGCTGCAGCAGGCTCAAGGTGAAAGTTACATGCAGGGCATTATTATCTGCTCTCGTGACGGTGTGGGTCAATTCACCGACATCTTTGACACAGCAATTATATATTGCATGTAATGAAACAATTATAGATGTTTCTTTCATGTCAGGAGATTATGTTACTGCACTTGTTAATGTTATACATTACATGTGCTTACCTCATTAATAAATAACATGCGATTCACCGATAGCAATGTGGTAGGGCACGTTTTTTTTTTTGCTCATTCACTCAGTCACTTCTATAGTTTTAAGAATTTTTCACTAGATGGCATTGTGTATATATGCCCTTGTCATTACCAGCCATTGTCATTACCAGTCATTAGCAGCATTGATGTATGCAGATGATATAGTATTAATAGCCCACAACAAGGAAGATCTGCAGGGATTGATATACATCTGTGGTAATGAGGGACCATGACTAAGGGTACCAGGAATGCAGCTGTAGTGAAAAATAGGGCACTGTGGAACAACAATAGGTATGACGTTGTGAGAGGGATTTGGAAAGGTGTCATGGTCCTGGGTTTGACGTTCAGCAATGCGGTCTTCTGCATGAAATCAGAAGTTCAAGCAAGATTGGAAATTAAACAACGTGACATAGGTAGACTTGCTTTGGGAGCACACGGGTATACCCCAAATCAGGGGGTATAGGGAGTCATGGGGTGGACATCGTTTGAGTGCAGGGAAGCTAGTAGCAAGATAGAATTGGAGGAACGATTGAGAAAAATGGGAGAGGAGCATTGGGCTAGGAAAGTTTTCGGTTACTTGTACATGAAGAATGTCGATACTAAATGGAGGAAATAAACTCGAAAACTGTTAATTAAGTATTTAGACATCAGCAAAATACCAAGCCAAAAGGAAACATCAGTTAAGAGGAAGGCGAAGGAAACAGAGGGACATGTGGAAGATGGGAATGCTTGCGAAATCATCACTAGAGACCTACCGAACTTTTAAGCAGAAAATTGCAAGGGAGAAGATCTATGATAACTCTCGGGGTAGTTCTCTGCTGTTCGAGGCCAGAACGGGAGTATTGCGGACCAAGACGTACCGAGACAAATACGAAGGCACAGGCACGGTGTGTAGTGCGTGTCGAGAGGAGGAGGAAATGGCTGAACATTTGATTATGTTTTGTAAAGGGCTCCACCCTATAGTCGAAGATAATGGTGCGGAATTTTTCAAAGCATTGGGGTTTAGGGACAGTGAAGGCAAAATAGACTTTAAACAGGTAGAAATAACCAAGAGGAGGCTAACTGATTGGTGGCACAATCGAGGCACGAGTGAAATTCAATCCTTAAACACTTAGTGATAGTACTTAACTTTATGGCCAGGGGACGTGAGCCACCACCCAATCTAAAGGGCACAGCCGAATACATCCATCCATCCTTGGAAATAATATCACTAGATGGTGTTACTGGTTTTTGTATAATAAGAAATTCACAGGATATTCACGGAGTGAATGAGCGGGGCGAAGCATTCGTCCGATGCATTCTCTAGTGCAATAAAAGCAGACGAACGGATGGACGGACGGATGCACGCTTTGTCCTACTCATGATCATTCACTCCGTTGATATGTTGTAAATCTTTTATGTATTTACTGATTTGCTTTGCTCATAAGTTACAAATTGTGTATTATTCATTGAAGCACTGTACGGCATAAAACCTTGTTGAATCAATGACATAGAGCTGTCATAGAATCGTAACCAGGCTCAGTTGCGCGCTTGTAGCCATTGCTTCAAAAACATCCAACTGTTCCCAATCCAATCTAGCTATAAGAAAAGCCTCCTATTTCAACACTATGGCGGAATAGTCTAAAAAAAATGTGGAACAGTGAACACACAAAACTCAGTAAAAGGTCGTGTGTGTGCACTGTCCTGTTTCTTCCGCTGTTCTGTGTTAATGTTCATGGCGCACAACTAGCCCGCATAAGAACCTCCCATACCTGCTTGAGTGCCTCTTCGATTGCCGCTCCAAAGACCTTTTCGAGACCTTGGTCCATCAGTGCCGAGCACTCCACGTAGGCCGATCCCCCGATGCATTTCAACATGGCTTCGCCTTCGGAAGGGCTCACAAACGAGTCTGCATCTGGCCTGGGATCCACTTCACACAGTGGCTGTGGATCAAAGTCTCGAGCATCCTGTGGGAAGGACCGTACATGTGATGTTGGGATTCAACGTGACGCGACTCACACAGTCGGTTTATAATAAACGCTGTACATTACCAAGGCAAAAGTCCTATATAGGTGTCTCGTAAAGTGTGAAGTGGTCGAGAATCGGCGTCTACTCAAACAGTGCAAAATATTACGATCTTGTGACGAGGTCACAGGTTACGAAAATTTGTGACGTCATCATGAGATTGCTTAGGTCATGTTAAATCACGATGCCACCACGTGATGGTTTATAAGGCGATCGCTTCTTTCGTTCTCTCCTTCGCTACCCTCCGCGGGTCTCCTCTCCCAAAGCCGCTTTGCCTTCCTCGCTGGGTGACCCTCCCAATCTCGCGTGACATATGAGATCGCTAATGCGCTTTTCGAAACAACGTCTGCTTCGGGTTACCGCGACTTCGTCAACTCCGTGCTTGTTGGCTAACCCGTGTTACCGTGCCGTAATGGTGGATGTGTATGGTAACACGTCCTGCCAGAGCACCTGCTCGTGACATGAGGAACAGCCGCTATATACCGCGACATGACGAATAACAATGAGCGCAGGCAGCTGCTCGCAGACTAACCGGAAGTCCTAGGCTCTTGCTCCACCAATCGCAGCATCGCTTGCGCTGCGCATCACAGGTCCAACTTTGCGACGTCATGCGGAGGCCGGAAAGGCCCGAAGAGGAGGAGAGATCGTTTCTTGGGATTTGTGGCGCGCTCGCGGATCGTGGCGCTACTACGTGTGGCATTGTTGATTGTTACGGGATTCTGAACACGACGCGTGTCTTTACTTGAAATGTTAAAAAAAAATATCGGGGTGCCGCTCGACTGGAGAAGATGCGCAGCACCTCGCGACGCAGATATTGTAAACAAATCTACGTCACAGTACGTGTTGGCTGGTCAGTGCGGCGCCCCCGTCACAGCTTTAGCATGGTCACGGAGCCAGCTGTCTTTATCTAGCCGTCGGAACTCCTTCTGCCTAGCTATAGATGCTCGTTGAAACCGTAACTGTGTCAATTGTAACTGTGTTTTTTTTTTGTGTTTGTGTCAGTGGTCTTTTGACCAGCATATATGACGGTAAAATTAAGGTGGAACATTTCAGTGCTCAGTTAGCCAATAAACAATTGTATCGGGCCAGTTGGTATGAATCCGTCTTGGTAGGAAGCGCAGCAACTATTACACAGAACACACAACACAAGCGTTTAACTTCAACTTGGCGTTTATTGCAGACGTCAGTTTATAAAGGGGGTGAAAGAGAAAAAAAAGTTCTTTTCGCTCACGCGGAAAGAACTTAGTTTTTTTGCATGGGGTGATAGATAAAAACGGATAAGTAATGTACTGGACTGGCACGTGTGCTTTTTGTTGGTCTGCCTTTTATTATTTTTGTTCTCTTTCGCCCCCTTTATAAACTGACGTTTGCAATAAACGTTTAGTTGAAGTTAAGCGCTTGTGCTGTGTGTTCTGTGTAATAATTTCTGCGCTTCTTACCAAGAAAGGTCAGTTAGCCAATCCAAAACCTGTTCATCCCTTCACTTCAGCGTCCATTCAACAGTGCAACTTGCCTGCTTATTTCCGACGAGTATTATAGGCGCCTTCGGCAGGTGCCTTCGAATCTCGGGCGCCCACTTTTGCTCGACGTTGACTAGGCTGGCCCGGTTGTCTAGCGCAAAGCAGATCAACACCACGTCAGCCTCGCGATAGACGAGGGGCCTCAGCGTGTCGTACGAGCTGGAGCCTGGTGTATCCCACAGGCTCAGGTGCACCTGTTCACGAACGGAAAGAACAAAATTACTCGGGATGGTTGAAGCCACATTGTATTATTTATGTCTTAGTAATCCAAATCCACCCAGCGATGAATTTGGGAACATTAATTGATTTACTTCTTAAAGTAAACTCGGGGAAAGGTGCGTGGACGTCCACTCCTAGGTTAGTGTGGTTCAGTCTTGTTGCAAGGGCAATATGAATGGGCTAAGCAGCATAACGCATAACACAGAAGCAAAATGAGTGAAATGCAACACATTACTCATAAACGCATGGTTGTGTTAAAAGTTTCATTGTTGTTCCCGCATTGGTCCACCCCCCCCCCCCCCTTTCACATTCGGTAAAGTAATCCTGGCGCTGCCCTTGGGTAGGGGCGAGGGCACTTTTTTTTTATTGCGACAGACCTGCCCTTAAGGCATAATATTTTGTGCGTGTATGTAAATTAAATGTGCGCCGTTAGGCCTGCGTTGTGTATGAAGTGGAGTAATGTCTTGTGGGATGAGTTGTCATGTGTCCAGCGGTCGTAACTGGTTGGCCTCCCCGTTCCCATATGCTCGTGTGCTCAGATTTGAGCGCACGTTAAAAAAAAACCCAGGTGGTCGAAATTTCCGGAGCCCTCCACTACGGCGTCTCTCTTAATCATGTGGTGGTTTTGGGACGTTAAACCCCACATATCAATCAATCAATAATTCAATCAATCAATCCCCGTTTCCATATACCCTTCGCGCGCTTTTACCACGCCTGCATGCAAAGCGCACTGACGTAGAAAAACCACGCGTACCGTGTCGCCGTTCCAGTGCAGCAGCGTCTCCTTCTGGTCGAGCGTCGTGGGCGGACGCTCGGCGGGGAAGCATCGGTGCACGTACGCGTGCGTCAGGCACGACTTGCCGACGTCGCTGTCGCCCGCCGCGACCAGAGCGACGCGCACGATGCCGCTCTTGCCCATTCTCCCGCGCTCACCGGGAGCGCAGCAGTACGTCCATGAGCAGCCACCTCCTGTTACTCAGCAGTCCGTATAGTTATGGGAATCCATCGAACTCAGTCTTCCGGCTGATGTCGCTGGTCCGTTTTGTGTTCCGTGGCTGCGGTGCAGAGAACAGTTATAACTTGGCGAATAGACCTTTTTCATAACTGTAAAGCTAGCTTCCCTGCGATGCGGCTAGCCTGCAAGCAGCGTCATCGAGCGAAGTTAGCTTGCGCTATGATGCAGGCTTGGCCATCTTTACATTAGCATGCATAGTGGAATAGCCCCAACTGGGAGCTGGTCTTTTCTTGAAGCATGGCAGGTGCCACCGTTAGTTGGGCGAATATGCAGCACAGGCAAGCGCGCTTGCGGATTATTAAAGTGGTCCATAACAGAACAAGAAACATGAAGTGTGCGATTGGGCTAGTTGGTAATCCATTATTGAACTTCTCAGCGCAAAAACTTCCGACAACTCGTCCCCGTCTCTTGCGTTAGTTGTCGGAAGTTTTTGCGCAGAGAAGTTTAACAAAAAAACATGCACAGAAAAAATTGCGGCGGATTTCCCAAACTGAGACTGTTGCACTGACGTACCCCCCTTTTTTTTGGGGGGGGGGGAGGGGGTGATTCAACAAACATCTGTGTACGTTCCTGCGTGGGTGGGGGATGCGTTAACCCATCCCTTCATACACTGGTTACGCAAGTGCGTCGTTGTATAGCCTTCAGTGCACGTAATTCAATGGGTCAGAAGCGTGGTCGAACATGGGTTTTTGAGGAGTGTTAAATGACCTTAGAAGTGCGGGTGTGTATGGGTAAGTCTCCCGTTGGTTGCAAGAGCGGAACGCCAGTGTTGTTTGAAAACATTAGTTGGCGCCGGCCTTAAGCGGTCAAATAGACCAAAAACGTTACTCTAAATATAAGCTTTTAAAGGTAAATATGAAATTATGAGCTAGTGTCTCCACCACCCCTCAGCATGCCGTAATTGCCTGCAATGAGATGGAAAAAGTCCTTCGGAAACCGATCGTAGAAAACTTAGCTGCCTCCGAAAAAATTCATAAAGAAAGCGGAATGCATATTGACGACTCACAACGACAAGCAGCACAAAGGCAACGTGTTGAAATCGCGGCAATCGTAGCAGGACGGAGGGGCGTAACTATAGATTTTTTTTTCGGCTGTCGAGGGGGGGGGGGGGGCGTGCGATTGTATGTGTGTGTGTGGATCGTACGCAAGCAAAAATTGAAACATTGAAGGAGGTTTAATCCCCCCCCTCCCTTCCTTGGCTACGCCACCCCATAGGCGCACCTCTGATGACAAGCCACGCCAACGTTTCAACTCTGGGCGAGAAACTAAGAATCTCGGAGGCCTTACTTTTGCTACTTACAAGCGGAAAACAGTCACAGGTATACAATACGGTACCGTCTAACTGCAAATACAGATTTCGAATGCCATTCTTTTGCTCACGGAAACCTGAAAATCGTCAGGTCAGTGCACTTTAACAACACCACACGGTGAGAATTTCTGCAGTTGTCTATGACGTGTTCCAAGGGCGTAGGCAGACATTTTTTTTTTTCTCGGAGGAGTTGGGAAGGAAGGGTTCTGTAATGCCTTATGTCTTATCAGCGTCAAATGAAACCCGAACAACGACCAGCCTTGGCGATCGTATAGTGCACGCCATCCCCTTTATCACCACGGACAGGCCGGCATATATGCGCGAAGCTGCAGAAACAAGATGCGCGCGTCTGTCAATGGGGATAACTCCATGGACGGTGCTTGCGAAGGCTTTGCCGCTCTTCAGCTTTCATTTGACGCGGAATGGTACGCTTGTATGCGTGCTTGCATGTATACGAAGCGTGTTGCAAAAGCCGAGCGATTTCACGATTCTAAAATATTTATTCCGACTTAACTCGAGCATAAATGAGAATTACATAAACGGGCGTCCTCCGCTGATTTGTTGTCAATGCACACTGAGGACGCTACCCGCATGGCTGGCAAAACGTCTGCGTAATTTCGGTAAATTTGTGTCAAGTAGGAATAAATCTTTAGAATAGTATGTATGCGCGTGTAAAAAAAAAAAAAACCTTTTTACGGGGCAGGAAGTCTGAATCCCCCCGTCTCCGAACTACGATAGTGGCGTGTCTCACGAGTCATATCTTTTTTTTTTTGTCTGCAGAAAACAGGATATTGTAGCGTAAGCTACACTAGTCGAGGCGAATTGAGCTGTTTCGCCTGGCTTATCGAGATCCGCGCTGCGCATGTCCGAGCGGTGACGTCACACGGTGCATATTGGTGCCCCGGAGGCCTGGAAACTCCCGGAGTGACGTGTCACTAACCCCCGTATTCTAGAGCGCCCCTTCACTCAACGCTCCACCTTCACTTGAGAAAGCCGATTGGGAGCGCCATCTCTCGGCAGCCGAAGTCACTGCATATATGTAATAATTTACTGCTATTCGTGAGTAGCGCAGCGTCATTTTCAGCCGAGCGGCGGCGCAGTGGGCTCAACTCTGTCAAGTGAAGGGTGAAAGTCGAGTCGAGGAGCGTTTGTGAATACGGGGTTAATTGTCTGACGCTTGACTCGCGCGAGATCACTCGCCAGTCCGTGCATCCGTCCGTCCGTCCGTGCGTCCGTCCATCCGCAGCTCAAGTTACGTACATTCTGGCCTAGCCGAGCTAAGCCTAGGTTTCTTTATTACAGAATGCTTTAAGGCTGAAACGTTCGAATTCGAGCGATGGTGACCAGGTGACGACGGAAGCTCGTGACACACGCCCGGCAATGTTGTTTACGGCACATGTACTTAGACGTTTCGCATGCGTCGAGTCAGGCACATCCTGCGTACGAAATGCGGGCTATTACACGCATCCGCGTACACTTCGCAAGCTCGCTGCTTCGAGGCAACGTCTCGAAAACACCACTGAGAGACGCCGTGTAGTTGAGTGCTCCGGAAAAGTTCGGTAACCCGGGATTATTTATAGGGGTGATAAAGCGAAACGATATAAGCTATGGTTTAGACTTACAAACATGCTGCAAGAACTGTAGTGTGGTTAATGTCACCGCCGTGAGTAATTTTAATAGATGAAAAATAATGTGTGGAAGTTTCACTTAAATTTTCCGCCGTGGTGGTCTAGTGGCTATGGTGCTCAGCTGCCATCGCGAAAGTCACTGGATTGAATTCCGGCAGCGGCGACTGCATTTTCGATGGAGGCGAAAAATGTCCCGTGTACTTAGAATTAGGTGCAAGAACCTCAGGTGATACAAATTTCCGAATCCCTCCACTACGGCGTCGCTCGGAATCATATCGTGGTTTTGGAGACGTCGAACCCCAGATAGTATTAGTCATCCATGATACAATTGAGATAAATTCTAGCATACCTTTATTGCAGTGAAAAGAGCGCGCCTTGATGTACGCGTCTCGCCTCCCCCCCCCCTCATTCCCCCCTCTTTCACGTAGATGGAATGCCTCTTATCACCTGCAGTGTTACAACATTCACCGCAGCATGGCCTCCGAGGTTGAGGGCGCGCGGCGTTGTTGCAAACCCGCCGCGCGTCCGCAATCTCGGAGGCCATGCACCGCAGGCACGTGCTTCGTGCGCCTGCAATATGCCTGTCGCGCTCTGCCTCAAAAGTCTGACGCACTGGTGACCGAAATGCCTTGGCGTAGAAGGTTTCGCGGCTTACAGAGGTACGAACCAACAAGATTCGAGGCTGGGGGCAAGAAAACGTACACAGGAAAAATAATAAAAAGTGCCTGTAACGTAAACTCACCTTGAGGCGTTCGCGCTGTTTTCTTCCGATAACAACAGGCCGTCCGTCTACACTGCAAAAAGACACCGACGCAGCTGCTCTGACTGCGAACAAGTGCTGTCAGCTGTCACCTCGGACTCCCCTTCCGCGCTCGCTTCTTTTGCGTGAGCGTGCGTCATCGGTGCACACACACGCACTCCCCCGATCGGCGACTCGTTTCAGATGAACGTTCCTCGAGGGAGAGTCTTCCGAGTGGACGGGTGTGAAAACAACAGGGGCATGCTCGGCCGCGTACCAAAAACAACAGCGAAAGCCCGGGCTCCTTGGCTCAACTGCTTGACTGACCACTGCACAGCACACGAAGACAAGCTTATCGACGTCCGATCGGATACGACAATCGGACCCCCTCCTGTGCATCGCATGATTACGAGTGAACGCGATAAGGCTCGCATGTGTCGCGTGTGTGATTTCACTGTCAGGAAGGGCCCCATGAGTCATGACGATGGACGTTCGTTTGGTGATCTTTATATTGTGTTGCGTGTTGTGGAAAATGTCATCCGAGTATAAGCGATAACTGCGTGGTATACAGTGGGGCAAGTGCTGTATCTTTTTTTGTTTTCTTAAAAAAATAAAGTGTTATTCTTGTTTCGTGGATACACAAAAGTGTGAGTGTCGTTTCCCAGAACACGTTTAGTGCGCTTTCTTACGCACGTAGTTTTTTTTTTTTTCAGTGGTTCACACGAATTGCCGGTGAATTGAGTGAAAAGAAGCATACGCTACGAAGCTTTCTAGCCCGCCTATTTATCAACCTGTCTTACTCATTCCTCCATCGACGTATTTCTGGTCTCTTGCTAAGGTATCGCTAGTAAAAGCTCGTCTCTGTATGTGTAGTCTACTTGCATTGAACGCGATGTGACATGCGGAAGCACCAATCTTTCTGAGGACCAATCAATCACGAGTCGAAGATCTGTGTAAACGAATCGAAGAATACCAAACAGTTTTTTTTTCGAATAGTACCCAGGGGTGGCGCAAGAGGAGGGCACGGGGGGTGGGGGTCGCCCCCTTTTCCCTCTCCAAATTTTCGCCTGCTCACTTCCCTTCACACCAGGAGTCATTCAGTCACATAGTAAACGCACGCACACACACACACCGCCTACAACCCCCCCCCCCCCAACCACACACACACCACGTACATTTCTCACCTCCTTGCCCCCCCTCCCCCCCCCCCCAAGGAACTCACTTGTCACGCGCCACGGTGGTCGAGTGGTAACATGCCACGCTCGACTACTGACCCGCATGTCGCAGGATCGAATCCCGGCCGCATTTTAATGGAGACGAAAATGCTGGATGCCCGTGTTCTAAGATGTAGGGGCACGTTAACTAAGCAACAGAGGTCGAACTTTCAGGAGCCCTCGACTACGGCGCCTTTCATAAATCGTATCGTGCTTTCGAGACGTTAAAGCCAAACAGTTAAGATAACCGCACTTGTCGTCTCCCCCCCCCCCCCCCCCGCAATCTCCCCACAGCACAGAAATCTTGGCACTGCACTTGACACTACCATCACTAAAAAATGACTACGTTTAGGTCATAGCACTATAAGCAGTATATTCATAACGTTAGGATGTTGTTGCAATTACGTCGAAATTTTCGAAGCATTGTTCTGAGCATCGTTGTCTTCTAAGCAACCCTGTCGGGTTCTCGCCACGTAATGGCTAATAGCAAGCGTTGAAAAAGACAAATAACCTGTCTTTTGGGACAACACTTTCCAGCGAGCAAGCACAATGGCTTGCACAGGCTGTATTGAAAGTGCACGAAATTAAGTTTTTTTTTTATATTTCTCACTGCTGTGCAATTCGTGAGTGACACTGCGGCGCATTTAACGAAGTCAGAATTAGCACACGACATTTGTCTACACGTCTGGCTTCATTGTTATGGGTCAGCAGCTTAATATCGCTATTTTAAAATATTTTTTCACTGCTCTGCAATATTTACACGGTATCTTATTGTCTCCGAAGTTTATACGAGGATTATTCGTGAGAAAAAAGTGGTACCGTGATGGGTGAGAAATTGCTAATTGCTTGTGCGCGCATCGGCGAATCACATTTCGCAGGACCAACGAATTGTCAAGACCGAAGGGAATATTTCTTTATTGAACAGCTTTTGATTTGGGCATCGTTTGAATGATGCGGTAACACGATGCTGGGCTAACTGCCCTGGCAGGGACGGTGACGGACGTAAACGTTCATGCTTGACGATGACTTGCTCTTTTGTGTTTCATGCTACAGCACGCAACACCGGCGCTGCTTCTTTCCTCCTGGCTGAAAAAAGAAAGAAAGAAAAGTATAGGTATACGAGATAATAATGATGATGATACGGCAGTGCTAAAATAAATCCCAAGTACACTTTTTAAAATGTTAACAATATTTGTCTTTTGAGTAGAGATGGCTTGCTGCTCACGGTCAATGTCGACCTCACTCACTCACTCATGCAGCCTTGATTGATTGATTTGTGGGATTTATCGTCCCAAAACCACTATATGATTATGAGAGACGACGTAGTGGAGGGCTCCGGAAATTTCGACCACCTGGGGTTCTTTAACGTGCACCCAAATCTGAGCACACGGGCCTACAACATTTCCGCCCCCATCGGAAATGCAGCCGCCGCAGCCGGGATTCGAACCCGCCACCTGCGGGTCAGCAGCCGAGTACCTTAGCCACTAGACCACCACGGCGGGGCACTCATGCAGCCTTTCTGTTGTTAATCGGCGTTTGTTCTGATCTCTTCTGTGTCCGCGTCTGCAGGCCAACTTGTTTTATCAATCAATCAATCAATCCTATCCGTATTCAACTAACCACTAAAGACAGTATGATAAGTACAGTAGCGTCCAATATGAATTGCAACATGCTGCCCGTGGTCAGAACGGTGCCAACACAGCACTGTTGCATCGTGAACTTATTTACAGCGCAACACCAGAAAAACACAGGGCAGGGAAAGAGGAAAAGAGAAAGAAAACACGGCGCCGCCTTTCCTTTCTCTTTTTCTCCTTCCCTGTCCTGTGTTTTTCTGGTGTTGCGCTGTAAATGAGTTCACGATGAATCCTAACCATGGAACTGGCCCAAGTTCCCGTTTTATTGCACTGTTGCGCCAACATAGCAATCAGTGATGTAAACACTGCAATAGCAGCACCTCCAAGATCAGTGTCACGTTTGCCGGTGTTACAGCGTAGGCTCGGCGTCCCTTCAGGCACGGCCACCGTGTTGCAACTAATGCTGAGCGCCACTGTACGTACGTGTACCGACCTGCTGCTGTAGCGACGCCTTGATGGCCGCGTCGAAGACCTCCCTGACGCCGGTCCTCTTGAGCGCCGAGCACTCGACGTAGGCCGCCGCCCTGATGCGACTGGCCACGGCCCGCGCCTCGGACGAGGTCACGGGAGGCTTGTAGTTGCGCGGAAGAACCAGCGGCGGCCGGTAGTCGTCGCGGATGTCCTGCGAATCGCCGCCGGGTATTGCACACTCGAGAGATACCATGATAACGCCAGAGATTTTTCGTCCGGAGGGGGAGGGGGGGGTTTAAAGCCAGCCTCCATAACTGAATTCAGGAACAGCGCAACCTACAAGTAGTTACTTCGTAACTACGGAAGCGAAAAAAACAAGGACAGAAAAGAGCGCTGACTTTCAACAAAGATTTAATATCGGAGTGGTGTACATATATAGGCGAAAAATGAGAAAAATGGGCATGCGTAGAAGGGTGCAGGAACAACTACTGAGATACAATGTCAGCAAAATTCTTGTCTCTTGTTGAATGGGCTGAGGAAACAAATGCATATGTAACTTAAAAAAGGTCGAGATACGCAATCTCCTTTTGCAACAACGCAACCGATGGGCAACTAACACATTTACCGCCAACCTTGTTTATTTGATAAGCTTCAATTATCTCACGCGTGGCCTGCGAGTTGTGCTTGCTAAATACCTCGCAACAAGACCTTTCCCAAGACACAAGAGTTTTGCTGACAGTGTATCGCAGTTTGTTCCTGCACCCTTCTACGCATGCCCATTTTTCTCATTTTTAGCCTATATATGTACATCACTCCGATATTAAATCTTTGTTGAAAGTCAGCGCTCTTTTCTGTCCTTGTTTTTTTCGCTTCCGTAGTTACGAAGTAACTACTTGTAGGTTGCGCTGTTCCTGAATTCAGTTATGTCCTACCAACTTGCCCAAGCTTCCACGCTTCACAGCCTCTATACATTGACGTTAATAGGAAGGTGGGGGGGGGGGGTGCGAGAGAGGGGCAAAAAGTCAGCCCCATACATGTACATGATAGGGAGGGGGGTAGTGCGACGAATCTCCCCCCCCCCCCCAACTCCCCCTGAAAGAGAACCCTGGGTGCGCTTACGGACAAGTGATCTTTGGACGTCGACAAGAAGGGTACAAAATGCCGATGACGTCAACAAGATGCCCCACGTTTACTAAATCACTTCAAGTGGAAGCTAAAAGTAATTGAGATTAATTAAAAAGTAATTAAAGGTGCTTTGAAAAGTACCAACCCGAACTTTCAAAGTTGAGTTTACTCTGCCATTCAAATCTCCTGTAAGCGGAGGCGGTTCTGCACGAGTGTTGGGCTCCGCGAATTCTGATATAGGATATTTTATTTTGACATCGAAGTTCATTTTCGCATGGCACACCAACTTACATCAACATCATAAGCGTGTGCAGGGTTACCCTCTTCGGTGGGGGGGGGGCGAAGGTACATCGCTGCGCCTACCTAACTATTAATAGGGGGCAAACTTTATGCCCCCCCCCCCCCACCCATTAGGTGCAAGGGGGTCTCGCTCCCGCCTCCCCCCCGTGCGCGCGCCTATATTCAACACTATCGTGGCATCAGGCTACACTTGACGTCCTATAGTATGGCTCATTGCGATAACATTGCGATGACTTCAAGTACCGAAACATTCAAAATGGGCGCTTGTGCGCCACTAACGAGGACACGAAGCGAAGCGGCCGTGTAAAGTTCATACCGGAACCAACTTTTGAAATGATAATCCAATGAACGTTTCACGTATAGCACTCGCGCATTGATTGATTTGTGAGGTTTAACGTCCCAAAACCACCATATGATTATGAGAGACGCCGTAGTGGAGGGCTCCGGAAATTTAGACCACCTGGGGTTCTTTAACGTGCACCCAAATATGAGCACACGGGTCTACAACATTTCCGCCTCCATCGGAAATGCAGCCGCCGCAGCCGGGATTTGAACCCGCGCCCTGCGGGTCAGCAGCCAAGTACCTTAGCCACTAGACCACCGCGGCGGGGAAAAAATTTCTTGTATAGTTAGGCCTTAAGTAATAATTCTCAATTTGGACGGAAACCGCTATTTACAAAAATTTTATATATTTCTCACACTCTTCAGAAAACATTGCAATGAAAATGGTGCACTTGATTTGCTTATCTTAATTTGCTTATCTTAATTATCTTAATTTGCTTATCTTTGATCATCTTAATTTGATTATCTTATTAAGATTGCACAGAAATTACCTGCGTATAAAAAACTAATAAAAGATCAATAAATAAATAAATAAATATATAGAATCAAGAAATAACGTCGGAAAAAATTTGTGAGCAAGAAATACGATCCGGAGATTTTAATAAGTGATAGACAGAGAAAGATAGAGTCAAACTGATGCCCAAACCGTGGGGTAAAAAAAAAAAAGATGAGTGGAGGTGCTGGGTATCGATCCCAGTACCTCTCGCATGCTAAGCGAGCGCTCTACCATCTGAGCTACACCCTTTTTTTTTTTTTTTTTTTTTTTTCTTTATTTCCGGTAAACTTCACAAACGGGTTACCAAGATATATTACAATTCACTACATACAATACAAAAAAAAACTTAAAACTTAACTATAACACATCGCATCCTAGAATTCCTTCATGGTCAGTAGGGCTTCTACCCTTTCTACCCATAAAGGTACACATTCGTCTGTTCTTACTACCTCAAGAAATCTTGAGATGCTTTCCTTAAAATACTCTCTTGCTGGTCTTCTGTCTGGGTCACAATGAAATCCAGCCATTCTAGAGCGCCATATACTGTGCAAGGCAGTCATCATGAGAAAATCGAAAGGTAATCCATCCTCGTTCTCTATTGCCAAATACCTGATACCATGAGGGTCTAACGGAAACTCTTTTTTGATTGTCCTTTGTAATACGTCCCAAAAATAAACCCCTTCCCAACAGTGCAGGAAAACATGGTCAATAGTTTCCGGTTTCTTACAGATTAGACAGTGAGATCCCCAAGGCATATAAAACCCACGCTCCTCTAGGAAGGTTCTTACAGGAAGTGTTCCAGTGTGTAATTTGAAAAAGAACGTTTTCGCGCTTGGAGCTGCTGGCATTTTTTTTACTCGTTTAAGTACGTTCTGACCCTTGCGTGCTGTATATAGCGCTCTGTACAGTGGGACGGGAAGCATCGTGTCACATAAATCTTTGTACAGTTTTTTCTTTCCAACAGACCACAGGTAGTCAGTTGAAAAGCGAACACACAAAAACCGCACGCTGGCCACTACTTCCTTCATGTATCCTTGCACAGCCCCTGGGATAACATGGGTGCTCACAACAAACTCGGGCAACAGTCTACTTAGTCTTGTTTGACACACTGTTAGTAGGAAAGGATCTCTCGTCTCACGAAAAAAGAAAAACCTATTTACTAACTGTTTGATAAACAGATGTCCTAGCCCAAGGCCTCCACACTTCACCCGTCTAAACAAATTCGTGCGACTGCACCTTTCCCAGTTAGACCCCCACACAAATATTGCAAACACCCGATGTAATTTTTGCACATTGACCCGGGAACAGTACAGCACTTGCATCACATACCACAGCTTAGACACAAAAAACCAGTTGCATGCAGTAGCCCTAGCAAACATGGACAGATAAGTTGCATTCCACCTATTCGCTTTTTCTTTAATTTCTTTCGTTTGCTGTGTCCAATATTCATCAGTACTTCTGTATGACTCGAGCGGTACTCCAAGATATTTAACTGGCGTTCTTGTCCATTTAATGGCTGCGAAAAATTCTGGTGTTGAAGGCCAATATCCATGCCAGAAGCCGAGGCATTTACCCCAGTTTATGTGGCTTCCTGTAACCTCGGCGAAATATTTAGAAACTCTGATTGATTCTTCAATACCGACATAGGTAGTGCTACAAATCGCAACATCATCAGCGTATGCGAGTAGTTTGACCTCTGAAGATTGTACTCTAAACCCATTAATGATGTCATTCTGCAATATCGACTGACATAAAGTTTCAATATAGATGCAAAACAAAAGTGGACTAACAGGGCAACCTTGACGCACTGAGCGCTCTATTCTTATGGGGGGGCCCAATGTCTTGTTGATAATTAGTCTCGTACTACCGTTCCGATATGCCATGGCTACTCCGTCAATAATTATCTTACCAACATTAATGTGCTTCAATACTTCAAACAAAAGAGCGTGGGAAACGCAATCAAACGCTTTCTCCAGATCCAGCTGGAGTATGGCCACACGAGCATGACAGGTGTCAACACATTCGAGCACGGATCGCATTTTATGAACGTTAGTAACTATGGACCGACCTTTTATTCCACACGTTTGGTGTGGACCGACGATATCTTTTATTACTGACTGAAGTCTGGCCGCCAAAATTTTCATTAATATTTTGTAGTCAACGTTTGTAAGTGCGATTGGCCTGTACGCTGTGACGTGCCTAAGCTTTTCAACCTCGTCTGTTTTCGGAATCAGAACGGTACGCGATTCACCAAAGGATGGTGGTAATTTCTTTTCCTCATATGCCTCATTAAAAACGCCCGCAAGTATTGAAGACAATTCGCTTTTAAAACATTTGTACCACTTGGCACAAAGACCATCTGGTCCTGGAGATTTCCCAGGATTTAACTTATCAATCGCCCGTTCCACTTCAGATGCAGATATAGATAATTCCAAAGCGTTTTTCACTTCCTCACTCACTTGCGGCATGAGTCCTAAATATTCGTCTTTGAATCTTTCTAGGTTTGCCTGTCTACACGCAAAAAGGTTTTCAAAATGACTTGAAAATACGGATAAAATGCTGTCCGTATCAGTTACTTCGCGACCATCCTTCTCTATTTTCTCGATATGATTCCGTCGAGCGTTCGTTTTCTCCACCCCTAACGCTCTTTTGGTTGGCGTCTCTCCAGCCGCTAAAGCCTCGGCCCTAGCACGGACGAGTGCACCGCGGTAGCGTTCCTCGTCATGCAGTGCAAGTTTCTGCTTAATATTGCGTATGTCAATTTTATACTCTCCCGGTTGTCTGCACTCCAAGTCTACTAGTCTTTCCAAAGTCTTTCGGAGTTCTTTTTCTTTCTTTTTCCTTTCATAACTCAATGCGCAAGAACGATCAATAGCTTTTATTTTTATTTGCTGCTTGAACTCTTCCCATTGTTCTGCAAGTTTAGCTCCATCATCCATTTTTATTTCATTGATGCAGTTCATAACCTGATCTAGGAAATATTCGTCAGTGATCAGAGTGGAATTCATCTTCCACAGCTCCCATGAGAAAGTTCCACCTTGTGTTTTCTCTCCCATATCACATTTAACTAAACAATGATCACTAAAGTGTATTGGGTAAACAGCATATGTCTTGCAGTGGGCTATTAATTCAAGCGACACGTAAATGCGATCAAGACGCGCATGGCTATTCCCCTGAAAATGTGTGAAACGCACCTCCCGCGTTCCCTCCATACAGCTGCCCACGTCTTCTAACTCGAATTGAGTAACTACGTCCGCTAGCGTCCTACTACTTTTATCGTAATTGACGCGTCCATTTGCTCGATCTCGCCCATTGAGGACGCAGTTAAAATCACCAAGTAATACAGATTTCCTTTCCAAAGTGAAGTGCTGCTTTAGGCTTGAAAAAAAAAGTGATCGCTCCTCACAAATGGTTGGTGCATAAATACACACTATACGCCACTGACATTCATTGAATACAAAATCACAGGAAACCAATCTACCAGATGGGCAAGCGAAGGTATCTTGCACTACCAGACCCGGTAACTTCTTAATGAACAAAACGCAGCCTGCAGACGTGCCTATTGCTTGACTTACAACTGCGTGGTAACGCGCCGTAAACCTCAGCACCATGCCCCGGGTCCCCTCCTCACCGTCTACTTTTGTTTCTTGTACAGCAAGTACATCCAGATCATGATCCACAAGTAGCCTGTAGACTTGGCTCTGTTTCCGCTTGGCGGCGAGACCTCGAACATTTAACGTTGCCACTCTAAGATTCGGTACAGCAGCCATGTCTACACAGTGAAGAAGTTAGCCCGGGGCACGGTGCTTACCTTCGGCGTCTAGCATAGAGCTAGACATCTTCGGAGCCTCCAGGTGGACCCGTGCCACTGGAGGACAAAGGTGGCCAGTGATTGTCCGATATCGGGTTGGGACGCAGCCTTGTGCTGCTGCGTCTGAACGAAGTCGCCTTCGCAGGTGGCCCCTCTTCTTGCTTTTCGCTGGACGCCTCACGCCGTCCTGCAGACTGCTCGCGGGGTCTTTTGCTTGGCGCCCCACCACTGATACTCTCGCACGACACCGGGAGTTCGGTTAATTCCACCGGCTCAGGCTCCTTCGATGAGGTGCTTGTGAAGCCTTCTTCGATTTTGCCGGCTGGCTCTTGAGTAACCAGCTCCCCAGATGCTATGTCTGCTTTGGCTGTTGGTTCATCACCACCAGTCGGTGTAACTGTACCTGTTAAAGGTTCAGGGTTCACCGCGTCGCCTGCGCCTTTCGCCGCGTCTTCAGCCTCGGACACGTCCATCACCAACTCAGCTGTGTCGTCACCTTCGGCTGATCCGATAGCCGATGCGTACGTGCGCATGCACGCATCTTCGCTGTGGCCGAACCGCCGACAACGCGAGCATCGGGGAACCTTGCACTCTCTTCTAACATGACCGGTACCTTGGCAGCGCAGACACTGCATTGGCCGACCAGGTGCAACCACAAGTGCCAGTTCACCAGCCACCCTGATTTGATGGGGGAGATCTTCAACCTTCACGCCACTCTTGAGCTTAAGAAGCACAGTCCGTGTGGTTGAACCCTTGTCGCTGACACCCTGAACACGCCAATGCTCCCTTGTGACTTGTACGACCTTCCCATAAGCCGCCAACGCCGTTCGCACGTCTTCATCGTTGACGCCGTACAGCAGCCAATGAAGACGCAGCCGCACCTGCTGATCCTGGGGGTCTACGATGATGCAGCGTCGGCCCTTGACTTTCAACTCCTTCACATCCAGCAAGCGTTTCGTAGCGTCCGCGTTGTTCATGGTGACTGCCCAGACATGATTTATCTGGTAGGCCCCCAGTGCCAACACCTCCGGCAGCAGTCCTGTAGGTCCGAGCGCGTCTCGGAAATCTTCGACTCGATACGGTCTGCCGCGCACATCACCGTGTAAAAACACGGTGTTTTGCGCGACGCGTCCCTTGGGCAGTGGTGGCAAAATAATCTCATATCCTGCGTCTTGGTCTTCGGTCATCCTGTTACCGCGGCTAGTATGTGCCGCAAACGCCGCTCCTACGGAGCACATGATCCTTGCGTCCGACGCGCGTGAGTGCCGACGAAAGAATGCATCTGAGCTACACCCCCGGACGAAATACGGGATCAGTTATCAGCATTCGAACCGTCTAAATGAGAACAAACGGGTGAGATCGTTGCATTCTCTCTCAATCCAGTTTTCCACACCACGGCAGCGAAAGACCGGTCGCCCAGTGCGTACGGCGCAGTGAAGAAATCACACGGTTCCTTTTGAGTGTTGTCTAAGACGACTCGAAGTTAAAATCATCATCAGCACAGTCCATTGTATTTGTGTTCGGAATCGAATGATGAATGGAATATCTAATACTTTTTTTTTTTACTATTCGACAATAAATGAAACCATAACAGTTGTGCACGGTTAGCTTGGTGGCAAAAACAACAACTTACTTGCGGTATTTAATACACATGTGTTATAAAGGGAATAAAGAATGTCCAGCGTGGGCGCATCTATAAATTTTCTTCTGGTGCAGTGTGCGGGGGACAGGGTCCAGTCTTCCTCCATCTATGTTTGGGCGCCTGTTTGTATGCGTACCTGTATATACATACACACAAGCTCTCTTCGGCCCCTTTGCCAATCAGCCCCTGGCTATGCCTCTGACATCCGGACAGCTAATTATAAGGAGCTTGTACGTCAAGAACGATTTCACTTACTGACAATGAAATATGATCACACAAAACATGTAATCACTTGTCCGCAGAATGTAGTGTTTGATATTTTTGTCGCGTTCAACTTGAAACTAAAACAATCGATGAATCTATTAGGCAATCAATAAATCAATCATGTTACAAATGCAGTTGTTCAGACAAATGATATCTGTCACAAACTTTATTGTTAGCACTGTATGCAAAAAAAAAAAGAACAGAGGAGAAAAAAAAATGTAAGTGGAGGTGCTGGTTATCGATCCCAGTACCTCTCGCATGCTAAGCGAGCGCTCTACCATCTGAGCTACACCCCCGACGAGGGGCATAATTAGTTTTAACGGTACTTGAACCGCTTTAATGAGAACAAACGGGTGAGGGCTCTTGCATTCTCTCTCTCACAATCCAGTTTTCTAGACCACGGAAGCGAAAGACCGGTAGGCCTGCGCGTACGGTGCCGTTAACGATTAGCCATGGTTTCATGTGAATTTTGCCAGAGACGCGTTGATGGTGAAAGCAATCTTCTATTTTTTTTAATTTCTGTTGAGTGTATTATAGTCCACTATCGAATGATGAATGTAATAATTAATACTTTCTCGTAATTACAAAACGAATTGAACCATACCGGTAGTGCATGGTTTTGCTGGGTGACAAAGAAACAGCTTATATACGTTGTTTCGTACACAAGTGTTATACAGTGAACAACAACAATAGAACACTCAGCATGGTCGTACCCAGAATTTTTTTTTTCCAGCGGATGGGGCTAGGCGGAGAGGTGGAGTTTTACTGTTTGTATGTTCGTGAGTGTATTTGTATGTGCCCGTATATACATAAGAGCTGCAAAACGGGGACCCAAACTAGCCCCTGGCTAAGCCGCTGACATCCAGTCAGCCAAAGGGCTTGTAAATCGTAAACTTCACTCAGTGACATCAAAATATGACACGAGACGTGTCACCATTTTTCCGCAGAATGCAGTGTCCCTCATAAAGTGTCGCGTTGTAAGGTTTAAACTCAATCAACCAATCAATCGACCAATCAACCAATGAATAAAGGATAAATATTAGATATTAATTATCTATTAATTAATGAATAATCAATCATATTCCAAATGAAGCCGTTCAGACAAATGATACGTGTCACAAACGTTCCTGTCATCACCGTTTACAAAAAAAGAAATGATATATAACACGTTTTTACAAAAAGAAAAAAAAAGACGAATGGAGGTGCTGGGTATCGATCCCAGTACCTCTCGCATGCTAAGCGAGCGCTCTACCATCTGAGCTACACCCCCGACGAAGATAACAGTTAGTTCTAACGGTACTTGAACCGCTTTAATGAGAACAAACGGGGGAGAGTTCTTCTATTCTCTCTCTATATATATCCGGTTGCCTAGATCACGGAAGCGAAAAACCGGTCGCTCAGCGCGTCGGATTAGGATTGGGATTACGAAGTTGTAGGTAGCTGGCGGATCTAGCTTTGCATAATTAGCAGGAGATTTCCCAGCCCGGTTTTCTCCTGGCTAATTGTAACTACTCTACATTTGTTCGTTTGTTTGTTTTTTAACGAATCACGGGCAGGCTCTTGAAAAGCCGCGCTTAGCGCGACGAAAGCCTGCATAGGCCGGCGGCCACAGTGCTATTTCACGTGCAGGATTGTGCCGGTACCTCTATATCACTGCAGCGTACTCCTAACATATTTGTCACTCATCGCCAGTCACATGCGAGGTATGTAGCATTCAAACATTTCAAGAGAAGTCGCGACACCTGCTTCCTGAAGATCCAGTGACCACGCGAAAAAACAATATGATTTATATCAATCACGCTGTCGCTTGGTGAGCCTTAATGTTGCAGTTCCTCAAATAAACCTTGCCGTTCTTTTTTAAGCTCGCGAAACTTAAGCAAATAGTGTCCCCTGTCACCACTTTCCGTGCAATTCTTAGCGCGTACAGCGTGCAGAGAACCATTCCCTTTCCAAACGACTGCATTGGTTTTTCTCTTTATTTCTTTTTCTCTCTTTCTTTTTTTCCTTTCCACTTGTTCTGTGCCTCATTTTTCCTGTCTTTCTCTATCCGCCTGTGTAATACTTCCACCGCCTTTCTACTTTTATCTGTCTTTGTTTCTCTGAGTCTCTCCTTTTTTTCCCCCTATAGGCGTTTACTCGACTACCACTATTATAACATCCCACGCTGGTCCAATCGGCCTACGTGTTCTGGGAGCGAAGTAGAAGAGGAAGCAGAGGACGAAAAGCAGACGCATCGTTTCATGATGATGATAGTGTTCTGTCACACTGCGCGGACTAACGGTCAGCTTGAAAAGCTCTGCTGCCGAAAAAGATATTGCGTCACAGATACGCCATGTGTCCAAAGGATACAAATCAGGGGCGTAGCTAGGAGGTGACATACCAAACCCGTGCCTCCCACCCCCCACCTCTCCCGAATTTTTTTGCCATGGCGAGAAAATGATCACTTCAAGGGGGTGACACCCCTGAAATAAAGAGTGCCCCCCCCGAAATAAAAGTGCCCTCTGAAATAAAAAGTGCCCCTCCCCACCGAAATAAAAAGTGCCCCCTTAAATATAAAGTCCTCCCCTCTGAAATAAAAAGTGCCCCCCCCCCCCCCCAATCCCAGAACAAATTTCTGGCTATGGTTCCCATACAAGAAGACACGACCCTGTTGTGCTTTAACATGGATTGATTCGTACCTTCTTGTTGCCGACGAGCACGATGGGCACCTTGGGAAGGTAGTGGCGGATCTCGGGCTCCCACTTGAACTCCACGTTGGTGAGGCTGTCGGGGTTGTCGATCGTGAAGCACATCAGCACCACGTTGGCCTGTCCGTACGAGAGGGGCCGCAGGCGGTCGTAGTCCTCTTCGCCAGCCGTGTCCCAAAGAGAGAGTCGAACCTGCGACCACGAGGAGTTAGCGCAGAGAGATCCGTGACCCGTGACACTGCTTTCGCGGTAGTATTTCCTACGTTTTACTCAAGGTAACTTTGGCGCTGCGAGCGTTCAGCCATAATGGGAATAGTGGGTAGCATAGGTGAGCAAACAGTGGGGGGGGGGGGTAGGGAGTGCAGAGGGGGTGAGAGGGGAAGCGCAGCGTCAGCCCCATTCGCACTCCCCTCCCATGCATTGACATAATAGGGAGGGGAGTGCGACTCGGGGCGGGGGGCATAAAGTAAGCCACATGCACTGATATAATGGGATATGCTGGAGAGAAGGGGGGGGGGGGGAGTGCTGCGACGAAGCTAGAACCACCCGCCTGTGATGGGTAGTACGCGGATTCGACTATAGTCATCGCGCTTGCAGCTTCGAATGTACATACTTGTGGCTTTGTCGTGGTGGTTTCACTTTCGTTTCGGATAAAACAATGGCTCGTTGCGAGCATCGTGGGCCGATTTGAGGTGGCAAACTTGAAGAGAGTCAAGTGGTTGAAGTGGGATGACTGAATTTAAAGAAAATAATTGTCCGTATTAAACTTCTATAAATCATGCGGAAAATTAACACCGGAGTTTGAGCAAATGCATGCACCACCCATCACTACCCTGCTAGCTATAGGGGAAATGCCTAGCGCTGCAGCTATTTTCTAGAGTGTTTTATTATTATATATTGATCTCATTATTGTTACGTTTACTTGTTTCGTGTGTATTGTGCTGTTTCGGAATATAGCCAATCGTTGTGGTGAACTTTCCCATTTTTTTATCAATGCACAAAAATAAAACAAACGAAGACTGTGTTGTTCAGTGTGGCTGTGAGCTGTTTTTAGACAACAACAATTTAGACAACAGTTATATGCCTACTACTACAGGAGCAGCAACAACAAAAACAACAACATTGTTGTACCAGCATAATTGAGCTGTACCAATATACCAAAGAAGGGTGTGCCTCTCCCATTCACCCCTCTTGCGCGCGCATACATGCGTAGACGTGGGCAAGGAAGAGAGGGTGGCTGGGGGAGGAGGTGGCTGCCTCCTTTATTATCTAAAGAGGAGTGGGGGTGTGCCAATGGTCCCCCATACCTTTACTGAGTCAGGTCTTTCACGTCATTTTTTTGCAGTGTTATGGTAAGTATGTGTTTCCCGGACCGAGGACCTTCGCGCGGGAAGCACATGCTCTATCACACAGCCACTCCGTCTACTTGTACAACAACCTCGGAAGAGAACATCGCTTCGAGATTATGAGATAAACAGCAGTGCACATGAAGTTCTAAAAAGAATACGTTTACTGGGGACAAGTCTATAGTAACTGCGGAGCCGAACCACGAGGTGGAAGTATACTATAAGAATAAGGATGGGGGGGAGCACATTCGGCAAGCATTTTCGAATCATGAATAGTAGATTCCATCTTTCCCTCAAGAGGAAGGTATATAACAGAATTACCTGTACTTACCTACGGGGCGGAAACCCGGAGTATTACAAACAGGGTTCAACTTAAGTTGAGGACAACGCAGAAAGCAATGGAAAATGAAAATGATAGGTGTAACCCTAAGGGACAAGAAGAGGGCGCAATGCGTCAGGGAACAAACTGGCGTTAAGGACATCATAGTCGAAATCAAGAAGAAATTGTCATTAGCAGGGCATGTCGCGCGAAGACAAGATAACCGCTGGTCATAAAGAATCACAGATGGTATTCTAAGAGAAGGCAGGTAGGTGAGGAGGAGAAGTAAAGTTAGGTGGGCAGATGAGATCAGGAAGTTTGTGGGTATGAAGTGGCAGCAGCAAACACAGGACCGAGTTGACTGGCGGGACATGGAAAAGGTCTTTGTCCTGGAGTAGACGTAGTCAGGCTGATTATGTTGTTGTTGATGAAGACGATGTGTTTCACGACAATGGCGACCTATCAATCGAGGATGCTGCGTTCAAGGAACTGTTCACGTCCTACGTACCTTTACTCGGAAAGCTAGGGGCCAATGGTAGACCTTTGCACAAAGCACGTTATCGCTTTGTTTTAATTTTTTCCCATTCATTATGGAGCACGTGTTCACGCTCTCTTTTGTTGTGGACCAACCGGTGGGAAGACGGGTGGGGCTGGGTGCTACGAAATTTCGCCCTTCAAATTTTGATTCCTGAACACGGTGTAAAAGCACGTTAACGAGTGCCACATGATGGTAAGTCATATGCCATTGGTTTCATTAAGTTGCGGTCAACGACTTCTCTTTAAACCACTGGTTCTTGTTACAGACTACGCGAAGCACCATGTGCAAGTTTACCCTCTGATGGTTGGACTCGACGAACTTGCTGTACGTCTCGAAAACCGTCGGCACGTAGACGTCCGGGAAACTGTCACTGCAGTACGTAACCAGGAGACAAGTCTTGCCGCAGTTACCGTCTCCCACGACGACCAGCTTCCGGTCGATGGGGGCGCCGTCCTTCCCGGTCATCATGCACTTCCGGCTCCGCGCGAAACACCTTTCCCGGACACACACTCACACAAACCCGCACAACTCTCAAGTTCGGCGAACTCCACAGACATACACTGTCGGCCGATGAACTTCCCCAGTGCCGTAAGCTGAAGGATGCGGCAGGTGGTGCGAACAATGACCGGTTAAGACGAAGGAGCGGCGGGCAGCGTCTTGTTCGGAGGAACGGTTGCTGCAATCCGTCAGTTGTTCCCGGATCGTACGTCGCTCCTGCAACGTCCGCGGAGAAGTGCGAGAGACGGGGTGTGGTGGTTCATCTCGAGGAAGCGTGCGCACGGAAAGACTTTGAAGAACTCTTTCGCGGCGTAAAGAAGCTGCGAAGTTTCACCGACCAGAGATGCAGCGATGGCAGTTCCGACGACTACGGCTGTCGGCCCGGATGCATTGTGGTCACTTGCGCGCCTCGACGATGTTAGCGGCGTCCCAATTTCCTCTGTTTACATGGCGCCTCCAGCAGCGACGCGAGTTTCCGTTCGTTTCCGCTGATAGAGAATGGAGAAACCGAGGTTCCTTAGTGGAAGGCAAGGACGCCGCCGAGCTGTTGACGTGTTTCCTCTGGCAAATGAAGAATACGCCACTCGAACGCTCCAATCATTTATTCGTGGATTTCGAGTGTTCGGCGCTCGCTTCAAACGATGTTTCTGAGGCGAATGCCTTAAATGCCTCATAAAAAGGGTTATATGGTCGCCGGCGTTGTCGCCGTCAATACAAATGTTTCCCAAAATGATGGTGAAGACATTGAAGATGTTTATTTTGACTATGACGATGATGATCAGTGTCATATATGTCAAAGAATGTGATGATAATGATTCGCCATCGATGATAATGTTATCATAATTATCAAAACCAGATAGCCATTGGTGTCTACTTGAGGGGGGGGGGGTGCTAAAGAGGCACTTGCCCGCCACCTTTCGGTCACAACAGTGCTTGGAAGGCACAGCTGTGAGTTGTCATGTGATGATAGAGAGTGGGGGCGGGCTTTGGGATGGGCGGAGCCTATACGCGCCGTGACGTCTCTACAAGCGCCTCAACATGGCGACGGCTCCTACCCCTGCTTACGAAAACGGAATAGGTCTACGAAACCCCAGGCGAAACGTACACCCCTGTTTTGTGTACGTGACAGAGTGGCGAAGGGGCTGGGGTGTTGCAACGTTGTCTAAACTGTTCGATACATAAAGGCGGTGACACCTTCTTGTAGCACCAATACCTTGACTGAGTGGTTCGAGACACCCATGCAAGGGTTGGTAGGTAGAGGGTTTCAACCTCGGCACAAGGTAGCATTCTAGTCAGCATGTAGTCTAGACGCATGCTCCTGGTTGTTTCGCCGAGGAACTGGTGCCGATATACCGGTGGGACTTGTAAGGATTCGGCCTACGGTGGTGAAACGCTTCAAGTGTTGTCAGTTCAAGGTGGCAAAGCTGTGGCGTAACTTCGCCGTCGCACGGCCGTAACCCGGCAGTTGTCCGGTCGACGTTTGCTGGGGTCGTGGGAGTGGAAGTGGTGGAATGGAAGTCCCACATTGATCTCTCTTGCATATATTCTTTTTTGCAGCTGGAATAATGGCTGCCTCTTGTCAGCTCTCTATAGTCATACTGTTGTGGGGACTACTCCGTATAGCAAGGATTAAAAGAGGAGGAGGGGCGAAGAGGAGTGAAGCAGTAGACCTCTTAAGCACCACTTCACTATCGTGCGGGAAGACTTACATAGGTCTCGGGTAGGTGCATCAAGCGTGCGCAGGAGCACGAGGTGTCTTTGAAAAACAAAAGTACTGCGCAATTACCCTCCCGTTGCGCTTCCTGCACATATGCACCGTGGCTTCGAGAGATAAGATTCCTGGTAGAAGTACTGATACTTTGGCAATAGAGCTGCCACTTACTGGTCGCTACCAGATCGTTGGAACAAGCGTCTGCGGGAAACAGACCCCGGTATGACTTTACGTCTTCCAGCTAAAATCAGCCGAAGACATGCTAATATACTGCACCGGATTCGCCTGGGCGTCGCCTTCACTCGCCACTACACCCACCTAATCGGCCGTGCAGACATCCCGAATTGTGAGCGCTGCCAAGTGCGCGAAAACTTAGCTCACATATTTTGTGACTGTGCATTATACGTGGCGCAAATAAAAATGCTAACTGCAACGTTGGCAAGCATCGGACGAACGCCATTGAGTGAACGCCACATATTGTCAGCAATGGACGACCAAACAGTGTCAAAAACTGCTACAAAGGCTGTTTTAGACTTTTTAAAAAGCACTGGACTATATACTAGACTGTAGTGTACTATGCTAAGTGGCTACAGTACATACGCACCGCCTCTTCTTGTCCCCATCATCATCCTTCATCCCTCTTTTCTTCCCCCTTACCTTATCCCCTGTGTAGAGTAGCAGGCTGGAGCGAACTAGCTCATGTCGACCTTTCTGCCTTGTAATAAATTATCACTCTGTCTCTCTCTTCCCCCCTCTTCTCTTGGCAAGAGAGTTGCCGGAAGCTTATGATATTAAGAACAAGAGTACTGAGTGCATTAGCGGCACGTCTATCTGTTTATTAAAAAAATACACTCTATTTGATACGATGCTTGATTAGCAATGCAGCGGCGACACACATGGAATCTACTGCATGCGGTCTTTTTTCGAAATGAAGTGAGTTGATGCTTAGCGCCTGCCCTGTGTGCTGTTTTCTTAATCTCCTTTTCGAGTGTTGTCGTTTTCTACGTTTGCGATGAAAAATATGTCGCATGACTCATGGTGCCTAAAGTATTGTCATTGTCGGCTAACATTGTCTTGGATTGCATTGGTTAATGCAGGCTTCGCATGTTCATATTGTTACGGGATAGTGAGTTATGTGGCAGTCGTACAGGTAGGCAGGAAACCTTTTCATTGCGCTAACTTGTCCCCAGAGAACCAGGGAACTCAATGTACGAGCAATGCACGCTGTACACACTGTTATAGACGAGAACATGTTTTCGGCGTCGAATAATCTGATCGTCGGCGGAACACGTCGTCTTTTAAGCATCAGTTATGGAACCTTCGAGTGTTATTGTTGGTGCCCGCGTAAGCTCTCTCTCTCTCTTTCTCTCTCTCCCTCGAGAGAGAATAAGATGTCTTTATTGATGCTTGACAGGAAAAGCAACGAGTTATGTCCTAGGGACTTCTAATCCGGGGTCCTTGGGACGTTTCCGGTGACGAGTCGGGCCCGCTGTGATATGGCTTGGAGGTCTTCCGGAAGTCTTTCGCTGAGAGAATTGTCCCGCAGCTCCTCGTTATACGTGAGGAGGGAAGAAAGGAAAAACAAACAAGAAAGAAGGCAGGGAGGTTAAACAGGCACATGCCCAGTCATCAAAGAGGTTGGGGCAAACTCAGCCTCGTAGATTGACATATAGGAAAAGGGTTGCTTCATATCGGGGGAGGGGGGCACAAAGGTAAACTATTATATTGACATAGTAGGGAGAGGCGAGCACGGCGACGAACTTTCGCCCCCTCCCCTGACGAGAAGCCAGCGCACGTGTCTGCATGGTGACGTCATCATATGACATCGTCGGTTGGTTATATGACGTCGTCGCTTGGTTAAAAGAGAGCTGATCACGGAGGCTGTGTAAAAACCAGGTGAGGCGCAGAAAGCTTGCAATGCCTCTGATTTTGGAGGCAGTGCGAGAACACCTTAGGTTCAGAAAGCTCTAGGAGGGAAGCAATGATGGGAGGAAAAATACATCGACTCATAGTTTCCTAAAATTAACTAGAGGGGACTTTGGCGCTGCGATCGTTCAGCCATCATGGGAATGTTGGGCAAGGCATAAGTTTGCCTATAGCATGACGATAGTTATAGCGCGAGAACAAAACGACGGCACCGAGACAAGAAGGACGTTCGTTTTGTTCTCGCGCTATAACTATCGTCATGCCATACCAACTAGCCCAAGCTGCCACACTTTTGCCTATAGACTTCGTGCTTGTGGCTTGGAACGTACGTGTGGCTTTGCTTGTTGCTGTGTCTTGCTTTTGTTTCGAATAAAAGAATGGACCATTGCGAACTTCGTGACCCGATTTGAACCGGTGAGCCCAACAAGGTGGTGAAGCGCAACTGCGGAACCTTTGCTGAACTTCATCTCGCGGCAAAGCGTTTTCAGTGCGCACGGAGCCAAATAGAGCCGAAAGATTGAACATTCGACAAATTCGAGCACTATATTCATCATTGCCATGCTGACTGAAGCGTCGTGCGTTGCAACTCTCATAGACACTATAGAGCCAGAGTTCCCCCAAGTGTATATATAAGAAACTTTATGCATCGGCTCAAAACAATAAGAAGGAGGCATTCATAATAACATAATAACAAGATTCAAACTCTAGAATGTCGCAGGAAAATTGCAAGACCAAAACCTCTTTTCTATCTATCCAGCAAAAAAAAAAAGTGTACTTGAGCTATCAAATATTCTTTCTCCGTTATCTTCGCGTCCAACTAGACGATATCATTCACAAAAATTCCCTTCTATCTTTGCTCGAACTAACAATTTCAAATACTCTTTCTTTCCTCGCACATTAACAGAATGGAACGAACTACCACATCACATTTTTGAATCTGGAAACGTGTTAGATGTATTGAAAAATTTTTTTGAAGTAACTTAGATCTTGTACCATAATGTGTTGTAATTTACCTGTTAGTTTGTACCTCCTGTATTGTTCCTCTTTTTTTTTGGTCATATCCTCATACTGTACGACCCCTACTCCTGCCTGGGCTATTCTTAGCCTGCAGTATTTTCTAATAAATAAATAAATAAATAAATAAATAAATAAATAAATAAATAAATAAATAAATAAATAAATAAATAAGGAGGCATTCGCCTACGAGTCGTCTTCGCTGAATGAGGGAGCCTGTCAGTTTTTTTTTAGTGTTTCTCTGTGCGGAGCCCGCAAATGTATCTTACAGCATGTTCGCACATTGCAGCTGTACGTCGCCTCGGAAGCGCACCTCCGTCCGGCTGTCGCTCTTCTGAGTTTGTTAGATAAGAACTCCGAAGAGAGAGAGAGAGAAAGAAAAAAAGTAAAGAAAACGAAAAGAGATGCGAGCCAGACAGAGGGTCGCCCATCGGAGATCCGCAGCGGTTTTGCGAACCGATAAGCTCCGAAGAGCCCTTCGTTCCTCGACGAGGGAAGACGACAGGATGCGCACGTCGTCGACCGCGCTGCTCTGTCGATCTCGCTTCCTTCCACGAGACCCGTGCGGCGTGATTTCATTTCCTGCGAATTACACGCACCGCGATGCGCCACCGATGCCGCCTCCCATGCAGCCTACGGCATACGTATAGTTTCCTCCCGCGAGTGATTCTTAAGAGAAGTGCCAGAACCGTTGTTGGGCAACTGTCGCGTGGAAATGATACAAAGCGCGCATCGAGTGAAGTGGCTCGACTATTGTCGGTTTTATGACGTAGAAAAAATTACAAGCTCCTCCAGCAAAACCTCGGCTTGCTTGTTACCACCTACGCAGAATATCAATGAAAGCTTGTTGTACAACTTCTGTGGAAGTATGTATGAGTAGCACACATATTGAAACGTAAGAGTCCGCCTTTGTTACCTAAAGAAAAGTTGATCATTCCGTCGTAAGAATCGGTAAAACACGATTGATTGATTGATATGCGGGGTTTAACGTCCTAAAACAACCATATTTTATGAGAGACGCCGTAGTGGAGGGCTCCGGAAATTTCGACCACCTGGGGTTCTTTAACGTGCACCCAAATCTGAGCACACGGGCCCACAACATTTCCGCCTCCATCGGAAATGCAGCAGTCGGGATTCGATCACGTGACCTGCGGGTCAGCAGCCGAGTACCTTAGCCACTAGACCACCGCGGCGGGGCGGTAAAACACGAAAGTAAAACGTGTTCTTACAGAAGTGGAATATTTACTTTCGCGGAGCCAGAGGTCACGATTTCGACTGGCGTTGTCGGAACTTTTTTCTTTGTCTTCCGATCGTGCGTATTTGTTGACGTTATTTCCGTGATGGGAATATGTCACGGAAGTCTTGGTGGACCCCTGCTTAAAGCACTTTCGCGTTAAAATAATGTTACATGCCATCGGGAACAAGGAACCACCTCACAGTTTATTAAGACGACGAACGCGATCCTGCTCGTGTTGTGTCGTGTTTCGAAACTATCTATTGCTTGGCATTTTAACATTATGATCAATTTATTTTGTATAGCAAGGCACCGCTCGTTTCATGGTTGCTCCCCCATGGTAGGTTATGCCAGTTCAAGAGGGACAATCAATCAATCAATCAATCAAATCAATCCACCATATTGGTTGCAGTTGCTCTTACTGCTTCGTATTCTGTAAATAGAACTCTTTCTTATTTAGTCTCACCCTCATGACAATATTTTCATGGTTGTGACGATAAACACGGCAGTGGAAGTCGGTAAAGATGAAACTGTTTATTCAACGAACTTGTGCCTGTAGAGAGAGTGACTCTCCAAGTGCGATGATAACGGCGCAGACAGTCGTCAGTCGTCGGATAATCTTATCGGCGCTAAGTTGCGTCGGCATTTACACATCTGACATGGCAGATTGCAGGATTATTCTATAGTGGCCGCGTTAGTTCCAGAATAACCCGCGCTGTTCGAGTCGGGCGCTCAAGCATATCAGAGCAGCCTAAGAAAGTCGGAAATGTTATGAATTCAGAAGCGTTGCGCCCAAGGCGGCGGATTACACGGGTATCGGGTTCGGCTGCAGGCAAATAGAAGGAGCGGGTCTTGCATTGTAACCGTCGGCTGAGCAGTGATGCCAGAGTCACTGATGAAATTAGCCAGGACGTTCAAGTTTTCAACTTACTACCAGTGACTAAAGCGACCAACTGTCTTTGTGGGGACATAAACTGTCTAAATCTCGCGTATAGTGCATGACGTCAGAGAAATGAGAGCATGTGATTTGATAGAATGGGAATGAAAAAACTCTTCGGTTGGAAATGTGTTGGGTGTGGGCGGAGGTTGTAGACTCGCTCTGTGGATTTCTTGCCCACCGGTTGTGCCCCCGCGATCTCCGACGACAGCGCAACTCTGACCGACTGGGTCGCACTACGCCATCTGCTGACGCCGACAAGAACTCCCGCTGAGTGGTGCCACGTCCTCGGACTTTGGCGACGGTGTCCATCTTTTCTACCTTCTCCTTATTTATGTGGCTGTCCCTGCGCCTCTCTCTCTATAGCTTAAATTTCTCCCTATCCTTTTTTTAATCCCTCCTTACCCCCATCCCCTGCGCAGAACTGTGGAGGTGTCCTCCATTGAGAGAGAAGCAGTAATAATACTGCGCTTATTTCTTACTTTTCCCCTTTCAAAAGTCACTTTGCAGCTTGTGCTCATTCTGACCGCCCCAAAAGAAACAAGTAGTAGGGAACTCCGGGTTGATTTTGACTACGCGAGAGACTTTAATGTGCACCTCCGTCTAAGTATACACGGGGTGTCGTTTTTGTTCGCAGATCCGCGAATAACGTGTTTACGCTGCTGCAGCCGTGCACATTCTGTAGCAGCACCAACGCGGACAAATTGCTACCAACTGCGCTCGACGTAACCCGAACCTTTGCCGTATAGAGTCGGCCACTGAGTCTCGTCAACCTTGTCGTACCGGTTTGGAGCTTGCATTGAATAATACGATTTCTCGAATGATACGTTCTAAGTTGTGGTTCTCGCAGCGAAGGTCTTATCAAAGAGTCTCCACTGCATTCGAGCCGACGTTGAGCGGGTGAAAAAGAAATTATCTGGTCAGGTTACGTAGTGTCGATAAGCGGTGGTTTATTTGAGCTGTTGGCTGCGCATACGTATGATGGTACTCGGAAGCGTAAGGAGAAAACACCGGAAATGGGAACCATGGCAGGACGAGCACTAACTTCAAACTGAGTTTATTTTCTCATCAGAATCCAGTCAGTCGCTGTCGTACCAAAAAAAAAGCAAAAGATACGCCAGAACGTACGCGAATGCTACAACTGAACTAACAAACAAAAATAAATACCACATCTAACGGGAAAACCGCAACGAAAACAAATGTTTAGCGCTCTAGGGTCGTAAAATTCTAGTGGAAAACAGGACATGCCAGGCGTGCAAGCAGCAGCCACTTATCTACCCCCAGAGCTGGATACTTATCGAAGTAAGCCAATTTACTGCTTGATAAGTTAGTATACCATAGACTAACTCGCGCACAAGCATTTCCGTGCGGATATAAGACGTTTTAACGATCTGCCCCGATATCTTGCTTCGGTGTCGAAGGTTAACGCTGGTTGTGGTTTTTGTCCAGGTAGAGTTTGCGCCCGCATTCTCGACAGTGCAATGCGTGATATGTGGAGGACTATGATTAATATGCGATGTACTGCACCGCGTGTTTATGCTATGCGGTATAGTCGCCGTCAAATATGAATTTAACCTCGTGCCAGGCCCGTAGCAAGAAATGTTTTTCGGGCTGTTTACTTGCAAAACAGCTTGACCATTTGAGTAAGACACCCATTCCTATCACTTATTATCGGCAAGACAACCCCTACCGGAGAATTTTGGCGGTGAGGGGGTGGAAATAAATGGGTCCTCCTCCCCCTGGCTCCGCGCCTGCAGCGCGCTTCGAATCTACGAACTGCTCCCGGCGACCAGTGACCTTACCTTGACAGTAGTCCCACCGCCCACCTGACTTCCTCGTGTAAGAAGCGACTCACTAGTGAGCGCAGTAAAGCTCTTAAAACGATGGAAAGCGCGTACGCTGCCAGCAGGCTTCTTTCCCAGCGTTTCTCGGCTCGTCACGAAGGCCGAGCAACGTGTAATTCCGTGCGCGCGTGTATTCCACCAAGCCTTTCGAGCCGGCAGCTTGGTTTGTACTACGTGACGCGTTGCGTCGTTTCCTCCAGTTGCGAAGGAGAACGGGGCAAGCCCCTCCTTCTCTCTGCCTCGGTCCCCTCGATTACCTCACACCGACGACGATGTACACGTTGGCTGCGTCGTCGACAGCGGAGGGAAAGACGGTGAGTACCGTGACGCTGCAGCTGGTCGAGGAGAAGCCGCCCGTGCCGGGATCGGACGTGTGCACATCGCTGTCGTCGCGCAAGCGACGACTACATGACGAACTCTCGCCGAACTCTCCCGAGCGACGACACCTCAACGGGCCCGTCTCCCCTTCTCTTCTGCCTTGGCGGTCGCCGAAGGAGTCGACATAGAGAAGAGGTGCAAGCCGTTCTTCTGCCTTGGCCGTCGCCGAAGGAGTCGGTACAGAGAAGAGGTGCAAAGCCGTTGGCACTGCGCCGGCCGTCTCTGGAGTCGCTCCACTCTCGTGTGACATGTGAGTCGCGTGGTTCGTCAAAGCCCGTGACTATTGTTAACGTGTGGGATACGACCCGTCAAAGACGTCTAGAAGACGTCTGGAAGACGTCCCAGGTTGGTCAGGATCAACAGGTGTGACTAGGTATTGAGACGGACCGTCGAGATACAACGTACTTTGTTATTTTTCTTTTCGTGGCGCAGGAGATTGTGCTTCGTTTGTTCCGTTCTGAGACATCTACAAGACGTGTTCCGTTTGGCTCAGAGAAGCAGGTGCATCGGTAATAAGCCGCTAAGCGTATTTTAGGCGACAATTTGATTTCAAAGCAGGAAAGAGGCTGTGTTTGAACATTCCGTTTTGATACCTCCAGAAGGAGTTTCCCTTTTGACCTACTGCAGCGTATGCGCATGGTCAGAATCTATAATCAAGAAATGACATATTTTTTTGAAGACGCGGAAGGGACTACGCTAAAGCATTCCATTTGTAGACCTCCGGAAGACGTACCATTAGGGCTATAGCAGCAGGTGCGCGAGATGTTCAGACGTCGGTTGAGAGACGATGTTTTGTTTTGATGGCCGGAAAGAGAGTCTGTGCTTGGTAGCAAAATTGCGCACTTGTGGAAATAATGGTGTTTGAGGAGACCTTGGGGATTTTTTCAGATCGGGAAAAGAAAGAAAAGCAAGTAAGTTGCTGCGTTCGCGAACATTCGAAAACACGTTTTACAACAAAATCTGTGATCGAACTTGAGACTACCTCCATTTCGGCTACTTTTGAGGCTCATTCTAAGGGCCATCCTGAGAACAGTCTTCAGGCTGTGTCCAAGCACAAGTTCTCTGACAAGTGTTGCTGCAATGTGCTTGCGCTCTTGAAGTGTTGCTGCAATGTGCTTGCGCTCTTGAATACGTCTCGGATTCCACTTTGTCAAGCGTAAGACGTATATGAGAAGAATTCTTGGCAATGCTATATACTGACTCAATAAGTAAAGCTTACGATTACGTCCTATTGGACCGGGCAAGTGTGCATGTTTCTGACAAGAGAGTGTGAAACTGTTCCGAAAGTCACTTAGCGGGTCCATATCTGATGCAGCGTTGACTGAGAAGATCGTCCGCTGTGTGTGACAGTTCCGGGAGCAGCCCTGATTACTCCGAAGCTCAATGCCGGTGACGTAGTGGTACAAGGAAAGCAGGCCTTTCAACTTGGTTTCCCAGTGTGCTTTTCTTGGAATGGATTTTGCTGGCTGCCTTCGAGACCGACAACGCCGTTCCGTCAACAGCTGAAGAAACGAGACATTCTTTGTTGCGGCGGGATCTGTGATAGAACATCAGCTCAATTATGGGTGAGTTGTGCATTTTTATCCATTTTGTTTCTTTGCTTTTGCCACATCCGCGGGGGCTCTTGAGTAGGTTATAGACACTTTTATCGGAGAGGAGGATGCCCCCTTTCCCTTTCTGGGCTGTTGCACGGGAGTACGAAAGCTGACGTCACAACTTCAGCCCGGCATTTTTGGGGGGACCACGCCTGTTAGCAACAGCCCAGAGGGGCTTATGGCGGTGCCCAGGGAGCCTTCAGTAAAAAGGTCTATACTTTCTGATGGCAATTCATCAGTCTTCATGTGCTATACTGTGTTGTGACGAATTCCGATTTTGATTATTTTATGATCGTTAATATAACATGAAAGGAAAAGATGGTCGGACACGAGCAGCACTGAATCAACTCACCAAGCAGCCAGTTTTGTTCAGCCGTATTTATAAACACTGGCACCAAACCCGTAGACAGGCAGACAACGAACTTCAATGGATCCTGCGGAATTACTGACACGTCAAACCCATAGCGAGGAATTTTTTTTCGGTGGGGTGAGGGGGGGGGCACTTGTTGAGGGCCTTGATAAACACATATTTCTATTATTTGTCCTCGGTAAAACACCCTCCTCCATCCGAATTTCGGGGGGGGGGGGTGAGGGCACTCCACCTTTGGCTACGGGTCTGAACCCCACATGCGACTATCACGAGCGGTAACCGGTCACCCTCGTAGTCGGGCGACGGCTGCATTACCGATGGAGGTGGAAATGTTGTAGGGCCGCGTGCTCATATTTTGGTGCACGTTAAAGAACCCCAGGTGGTCGAAATTTCCGGAGCCCGTCCACTACGGTGTCTCTCATAATCATATGGTGATATTGGGACGTTAAGCCCCACATATCAATCAATTATCGTTATCGGGAAGAAAAAAATACCGAAAACTATTTTATTGGTTTCAAAGATGAAACGCACGCGATTGTAAACAACAACTAGAAAAACAGGCTTTATTCTGGCCTCCAGAGCCTCATCTGACGTCATCAAACGTGGTGTCATTCCTTTCGCTATCACTGCTGCTTTTCAACACAGAAGCCGTTCTTAGTCAAGCCTTTTCACTTCCGGGATCCTAGCTAACGCAGGCGAGCATCATCAAACGGGTATGCGCCACGGAAATTGGGTAAATCCCACCGCATGCTCACCACTGGTACACTAAATGTCAAGGCAACACTGAGGAGGCAAAAAAAAATGGATATGTGCCACAGGAATCTGGGTGGCCTGTGAGAAAAGTGTCGTCATCATAGCCGCGCATGTGCCTTGGAAGTTAAGGAAGCATATCCGACTACACGCGGGTTACACTAAATATGAATAGGTTAGCCCACCAAAGGCTGTGTGCGTTACCGTAGTCGCATCACTGTCACGTGATACTTTGTGGTTTTAAAAACTGGTAACTATACTATACCACCTCAAACTCAACGAAAATCGTTTCATTAACAGCAGTGATGTGACACATCTAGATTTGCCAAACATAGAAAGGTGATAGCTTTATGAATGGAAGGTCACGTTTTTCGCTGTTCGTTTGGTGTCAGCAAAGCTGGGCTGTTATTTTTTTTATTAGCATATGGCGAGCGAATTTTTTCTGCTTTCAACTTCACTCTAAAAAAAAGGTTATAGTTCTTACTGAGTTCGGTTTACTAAGTACTTTTCACATATTTTACTAGCCGGTTAGTAAGTGAACTTAGTAATGGGGAGGTTAGTAACCGTTGATAGCTCTACCGTTACTAACACAGTTAGTAAAGGTTACTGACGTAAGCAGCAACAGTTGCTACCAAAAAAAAAATGTACTAGACGCGATTATTTTGGCTTACGAATTACCTGTTTTATAACGGTCGTATTCGTGAGCATCAACGTTTTGATATAGCGCTTTACATAATTTCAAAGGATGAAATTACGCAAAAATTACGCACATCATCTCTAAGTCCACGCGAGAAGTATCCTAAGTGGTTCCAGGAGTATTTATAGCCCTAAATTTGGGGAATGCAGCTGGTGCCGGTGGGCGGCTATGCTGTAGGATGTATAATTTGAGTTAGGTGCCTTTATTTGTAAAACGTAGTTTCTTAAGATGAGCGAGGTAACGTAGTGTAGGACGTTTAATCAACCATATTAAGAAAAACAATTAGTTATGCCTATTTTGCATAACACCGCCTCAACACGGTCTATTATGCAAGACACAAGGATGGCTAGTAAGCTTACATGTATTGCCTAGATGAACTTGAATGCATCCCCGTGCTATTAAATAGGTTATTAGACGCTCGTAGTAATAACCTCCAAGGTTTTGTAACAAGTTCATTAAATACGTGCATTAAGAAAAGTTACTAACATTGCGCAAAACGTTGTAACAGTTGCAACCTTCAAGCGTTTGCTAACGTAAGTAGTGAAAGGTTAGTAATGGCCCAAGAAGGTTAGTAACAGCTGCTGCTACTATTATTCGCTCGTGGTTACAAGCTTTTCACAAACTTTTTTTAATAGTGTTGACACAATACGGGTAAAATATCTATTTGGCAGAAAGTATATACCACTATGTAAACAGCGTCGAACAAGTGATTACTGAACCTACAGGACATGCTTTGATAAAGAGAACACATATATCTTCAACATATGTGATAACGTTTTTCGTTCCCATAAGTATGCAGTCGCCGACCTTTTGAAACACGTAATGCGGTTTTTGCATTGCGAGACCTTCCTTGGCTGTGGGGAACTTTTTAAATAAAGTCAGTCGGTTGCTCCGCTAAACAGGTTGTTTCATATTTTTATGTATGCACGAAGCTTTGTAAAAATGTAGTGTTTTATTTAAGATTAAACCATTTCTATATAAATGCTTTTTTTACATGTTATCATCGGCCTACTCTCTGTCTTTTGTTAACAATATAATTTCTTTCTGCTATCTTGTTACTACATGTTACGTAAATTTATAGTATAAAACCGCCCAATTCTTGGCCGCGTTCTGGCATATTCTTTCTTTCTTTCTTTCTTTCTTTCTTTCTTTCTTTCTTTCTTTCTTTCTTTCTTTCTTTCTTTCTTTATTTATTTATTTATTTATTTCTTTCTTTCTTTCCTTCTTTCTTTCTTTCTTTCCTTCTTTCTTTCTTTCTTTCTTTTCGGAACTCATATCTCTTAAAGCGCTTCGAAGACACAGGAGCTACAATGGCCACGTTCGTTTCTGAGGCAACACATACGACTGTCATCATGTGTCAAAAATCACATGGTCAGTTATGCACTCGCCTGACACGACTCGTTTGTTGCCGGCGATGTGGCCGAATGTTTAAGACTCATTTGCGAAAGCTATCTTCTTTTTCTTCTAAGTTCTATGTTGGTACTGTAGTAAACAATGGAGCAGTAGTGTGCGCAAAAAAAAACATGCAAAAACAGACTCAGGGGACCATTATGGAATCTTCGACCTCTACTCCCGTGGACCCAAGCAAAAGTTGCCGAGGTTGAAACCCTCTACCTACCTATACCTTCTGGGCTGTGTCGACACACCCAGTCTAGGTATTGTAATTACGAGCAAGTTTCACCGCCTTTAAGTAATGAACACCTTTTGAGAGAGCTGCAGGAGCCAATGATAAAAGAAGTAAAGCAGCCATCAATAAGGGACGTTTAATCTGGACAACTACTCCCACTGCCCCAGCAAACATCGGCCGCCCACTTACCGGGTCACGGCCCTTTGACAGTACGGTCCTACGGCCTCAACAAATTCCCACCGGCTCAGTTCATCGGTGTGACAACCAGGACCGCCTGTCTAGAACAAAGGCTCACTAGAATGCCACCTTGTGGCGAAGTTGATACCCTCTCCCTATTGATACCTTCTTGGTTGTCTCGAACGAACCCGTCTGGGTATTGGTATTATGAGAATTATGAGGGTGTTATGAGGGTATTGGTATCGCTTTTACATATGAAGTAGGTCTGAGAGACAGACTGTTGCATACCTAACTGGCCGGAAGTGGCGTGAGCAGAAAAGGAAAGACTAATGTTAAACTTTCGATCACATTTTAGGGGCGCAGCTTCTTAAGGCACAGGTTGGTCGTCACCTGTATGTATGCATGTATGTAGTAACCACCTCACAGCATATCCGCGGAGTGAATGATGTTGAGTGGGGCGAAGCTTCGGAGGGTTTTATTGGCAAACCGGGAATCATCCACTGGCCGCGTCCGTCCGTCGGTCTGTCGGTCTGACGCACGGACGGGTGGACGGACGCACAATAGACAGACGCAGGGATGCACGGACGGACGCTCGGATATACGGTCGGATGGACGGGAGCAAGAACGAACGAACGGACGAAAGTGCGAACGGACTGACGAATGCTTCGCCCCACTCATCATCATTCACTTTGTTGATATACTGTGATTTTTTTTTCACCCCCGTTACCTCTGTTCCTGCTGTCTTCATAGGTGAGTTATTAAATATTAAAAGAGCAGTTGAAGGATATTGCGCAATTATATTTGAGCAGACGTATATCTGCGTTTCGCCACATGCGTTGTGGTTCTTTCTTTTTGTATTTTAACAACCACGTTGGCCAGAACGATTTCTCGGCATTTTGCTACGTGAAGAGTGATCTCTTAAAATAATAATAACAGTAATAATAATAATATATGTTTATTTTTCATGAATAGTTTGATGAAGGACAGCTGCAGGTAAAAGCTGCTCTCCAAAAGAGGCAGCTTGACAAAGGCTCACAGCTACCTTTTAGCACGACAGCAGTGGCAAACAATCAGCAATGTGAAGTCAACAACAATAACAAAAACACCAAATAGATAAATAAATAAATAAATAAATAAATAAATAAATAAATAAATAAATAAAGATATAAAAATCAAGCCCAAATTCCAAAAATAAAAATAGCAATCATGATAATACAGCAACTGCAAAGAAAACACGACTGCAATCATTTTTACTCGTAATTATGGAGACCGTGGGGGACAGCGTCGAAGTCAATGACGTCGCACCTAGCATACAGATGAGAGAGAGGTAAAAAGCTCTCGTGAACTGACGTCACACAGTTGCCCGTTATGTCGCAAGCACCCAAAACGAACTGCGCGCTTTCGGTTGAAGCCGAACAGAACGGGGAGCGCAGACATCTCTTGTCTACCCTTCCAATTTCAGCGCGACGCCGGTAAGACGAGTTGAGGCATTTTTCTTTTTGTCGTTGCTGCTGCCGAACCCGTACCGTTCGTGGGAGCCCCGTTGCGGATCCCGGCAAACGCACGCACATACAAGGTACTGCACGCCGTATACTGTTGCCGTCGAAGCACCGTTCCAGGTATGCGACGGCTTGGCTCGCGGCGCGAAGAGGACGTGACGTGGGTCGGGGAAAGCCGATTCTCCGGTTCGTTCCGTCAACAGGTGTGTGCGTGTGTGTGGATGGCACGCGGTGTTTGCGACACTTCGGTTGGCTCTGCTGCGGTCGACTGCACTTCGTTCGCGTAAACCTGTGAGTGGACGCACTTGACGAGTCTCTAGTATAACGTGGTCATTTAATCTTTTAAGCTTACCCTACAGGAGCACCGTGGGGTATTGAGGATGGATGGCATAATAGCACTTATATCTAAAAAAAAAAAAAAACGTACGAACTTCGTTCAATGTGTCTATATAATTTGGCAAAGTAAGTCTTCGTTTTGTGTAAGTTCATACTCTCGCTGCACTTTCATTGTTAGGTGCAGGTTGGTATGCGCTTATGGATACCTGTTTAATTAAATGCCGAACTGCCTGCAATTAAGTCGAACTCTGTGGCCGCGTTTTGTGTTTTGACCTTGACAGTGAAGTCACGCGCAAGTCCTAGCGTTAAAACGCCGATGCGCTTCATGAATTTTCGACGTAGTTGGAAACGACCCAACGAGCTTCCTCGTTTACCAGCCTTGGTATAGCTTTGCAGGCGGAGGTGCCGCAGCGCTGTGGTTGTGGTCTCTGGTTCGACTCCCGATCACCGTGGTTACATTTATGGAGTCGAAGTGTAAATACGCCCGTGTACGCAGATAGGTACACGTTAAAAGAATTCTAGCTGGTCGAAATTTCCGGAGCCATTCACTACGACGTCTCTGATTATCGTATGCTGGTTTTGGAACACTGTAATCGTATCGTGGTATTTGTGCTAGGGTTTCCAAGCTAGGCACCTCCATCGCTTGAGTTCTGTTGTACTCGGGCGTGCCAACAGAAAAATTTGAGAGTAGAAAAGAACGCAAACGTAAGAAGGCCATGTACGAATACTCTCTATTGTGTAAACTATTAAATATTATGGCGAGGAAGGGAAAAAGAAAAGAAAGAAGAAAGAAAATGCATGATCGAGTGTTGAAAAGAGACAATAGTTCGCTCAGCTTCAATGCGGGGTCGTTGCTATTGTGGTTAAAAATAATTTTGCTACAATGTGCGTAACATTTTTGTTACTGTTGCGAATGATTCATTGCGTCAGGAATAGCGCTGGCGTGGGGACAATGCTGCAAAACTTCTGTCTTGAAATTAATTGAATTTCCGTTATTAGTAGTAAGGGGTCGTTTATACGCAATAAACGAGCGAAGAGGAAATGAAAACTTTTTGTTTTGTTTATCTACATTTGGGCGCTCTGTAGCTGCCCTGTTTGAGCAGCTGAGACTTGAATGTGGTCATCGGTGAACGAGGGAGTAATAATAACAATATTAATAACAATAATAACAATATCTGGTTTTATAAAGTCCCCAAAACCACATTATATTTATGAGGAACGCATCAGTGGAGGGCCGCGGGAATTCCGACTATCCTCTGTTTTTTTTTCTTTAACGTGCACTGACATGACACAATACAAGACTCCTCTAGCATATCGCCTCCAACGAAATGCGACCTCCGTGGCGGGAATCGAACCCGTGACCTTCAGCTGCCGAGCACCGCAACCGCTACACCAGTGCGGCGTACCAGCAATTCCGTTTTATTTTGCGCGACGGAACGGTACATGCGACGCGTCAAAGGGTCGACACAAAGCACGCACACATTTCTTCATGCAAAAACGACAGCGATTATAACTATGGCAGGACACAATTGAAAGACACGTAACGGGCCAGAGAATAGCAAGAAAAAGTAGAAAATAGATTTTTGTTTACATGCCAAAGCTCAAGGTAAGGCCGAAAAGTTAAGTTGTGCCGCATGCGCAATTGCACAGCTGGATAAATAACATGGTTTCGCGTGCCAGCTTTCTTTCTCTCTTTCTTTCTTTCTTTCTCTCTCTCTCTCTCTCTCTTTCTTCTTTCTTTCTTTCTTTCTTTCTTTTTCACTTTTTTCTCTCTTTCCTTCTTTCTCGCTTTCTTTCATTTGTGCTTTCTTTATTCAATTTTCGCTTTCTTTCTTTTGCTTTATTTCATCCGTTCTTTCTTTCTCTCTCTCTTTCTTTCTTTCTTTCTCGTTTTCTTCCTTCCTTCCTTCCTTTCTTTCTGCCTCTCTTCCTTTCGTTCTTTCTTTTTCTCGCGTAAAAAAAAAAGGAACAGACGAAAAACAAAACAAAACAGAGAGAAGTAATGCTGCAGTAATGCTGACATCGGCGTCGACTTGCGACATCCTCTTTTTCGCATTTTGTTGGGCATACATTGCAACATCAAATTAAGTATTTTGTGTTCTTTCCCGGCGGGGAAAAAAAGAAGGACACAGAAGAAGAAGAAAGGAGTGCTGTTGTCGCAAAGACGACCTCGGCATCGGCGTGATGTCGTCATTTTCCGCATTTACGTCGAGGTGCATTTTTGTCGAGACGCACGCTCGCACGGACGTGTGACAACATGGTTGGGGCAACACTGCGTCTTTGTTGCCGCTTAGACTTGCACACGAGATCGCGTATATTCAGCTCTCGAAATTCTGCGCCAGGTAGCCGCTTTAGAAGTGCTCCGCGCGTATTCAGCTTTCTTATGTGATTCTTAAAGAGAAGAGAAGAGAAGAGAGAAGTGAGCCCCGTGACTGTCTCTAAGGGGGAGGGCACCTCAACAGTAGCTCAAGAGGTTAGGGGGTTAAGGAGGGATTAAAAGGATAGGGAAGAATAAAAGGTATAGAGATAGAGAGAGATGGAAGGAGAGAGCGTGGCACAGGGACAGCGACACCCGGAAGCAAGGAGAAGATAGGAAAGATGGACACGGTCGCAGAAGTCCGAGGATGGGGCACCACTCGGCGAGAGCTCTTGTCGGTGTCAGGAGATGCCGTGAGGCGAGACAGTCGGCCAGAGCTGCGCTGTCGTCAGAGATCGCGGGGGCACAACCGGTCGGCACGAAATCCAAAGACCCCGCAGGGGCGCCTGCGCAAGCAGGCGTTTGGTGTGTAGCGACACCACGGACGCGAGCTAACGGGGGAGTCTCTACTCCCTCCCACGCCTAGCCGTGCGTGGCTTTGCCGTGTCCGGGGAAAAGGGGATCCTGGGGGTTGAGCCGACGCTGGGTGATTGGACCTTTAAGGCCCCCTGGCAGAGGCAACACACCTCTTTGGCCCCGGCTTCACGTAGACGGCACCCCTGGGCTGACCCACCCAGGGGAAATCGGCAGTCGCCTTTTCCTATTTTTCTCTCCCTACATCTTCGTCTTTATCTCTTACTGTTTACCTGTCCTGTCTTCTACTCTCTTCCGTTTACTTCCAAACTTCCTGGCGGCTAGGGTTAACCCTGTGCAAATAGCCTACCTTGGTCTAGGCGCATTGGGTTATAGTGGCGTTGTACGGCTGGCGTCTGCAGGTTTCAGCATCTGTAAACTTGCAGCGTCCCCTCGTTGGGCTCCGTGGTGGGTGGCCGCCAACGCTACTGAACAACATACAATTAGCATGCACAAAGCATTCCCTTTACTAAGTGATCGTGCCTCCTCAAAGCGGGTACGCACCGAAGATATCAACTTTTTCATCCGGCCAAGACAAACCTTTCCTCGATTCCACGTTATACACTGTGAAAAAACTAACAAGCAAGCCAGAACAGTATCCCCCTTCGTAGTGGCTAGGTCCTTAACCGAAACTCTCGGTGCCGGGTACAAGGTTACCAAAATGGCCAGTGGAGATCTACTCCTTGAAATACGTGACAAAGACCAGTTCGATAAACTGAACACCCTCACAACGTTTGGAGACACACCCATCAGTATTACGCCACACAGGTCCATGAACTCATCTCGCGGGGTCGTATCGGACGCAGATTTGCTTGACCTGACCGAAGCTGAACTTCTTGAAGGATGGAAGAGCCAGAACGTGACAAACGTACAGCGTATTAAGATAAGAAGAGATCAAAAGGAAATACCAACAAAACACTTAGTCCTGACCTTTGCTTCGAGCGATTTGCCGGAAGCCATTCAGACTGGGTATACAAAGACATCCGTGAGGCCATATATTCCCTACCCCCGCCGTTGCTTCCAATGTCAGAGATATGGCCACGGCTCGCAAAGCTGTCGTGGCCGGAAAACTTGTGCTCTGTGTGGAGTCGTGGGCCATGCGTCCGACAACTGCGAAGCACCTGCACACTGTGTGAATTGTGGCGGTAGTCATGCCGCGTACTCACGCTCCTGTTCTTTCTGGAAAAAAGAAAAAGAGATCATCACTTTAAAAATAAAAGAAAACATTACATTTAAAGAAGCAAGAAAAAGAGTCTCGCCATTTTATGGCCCCACATATGCTGATGCGGCGCGCCAGGGGGCAGTGTCGCACCAGCCCTCGCCACTCCATCGGCCTGCGCAGAGCGAGCCATTGGCTGTGGCGCCTGCCCCCAAGGCGGCAGTAGCTGAGTCTACTCCGCCTACTATCGAACAGAGACCAGGGACTCCAGGGTCCTCAGGTCTCAAGGCCTCACCTCGCCAGGCGAGGCCCAAGCTTCGAAAAACCAGCTCGCATGAGCGGGCATCCAGTGCCTCCGAGGAGGCAATGGATACGGCGGCACCCCTGGTGCCAAAAGAGCGGGGCGGCTTTCTGGAGCGCGCCAAGAAAACTAAAAAGCTCATAACAGGGCCTGATAATAGCCCTCCTACTTGAGCTCGACCTTTCAGCTTAAACAAGTCACTCCCTTGACGTACACACAGTACTACTTTACTTCCAATATGGAAACACAAATTATACATTGGAACGTCAGAGGCCTGCTTAAAAACCTCGACGACGTCCAAGAGCTTTTATACAAACACTCACCTCAAGTGCTGTGTGTACAGGAAACACATCTGAAATCCTCCAATACAAATTTTTTACGTGCTTACGTCATATACCGAAAGGACCGAGATGATGCTGTTGCGTCATCCGGTGGCGTAGCCATTATTATTAACCAAGGAGTAGCGTGTACACATTTACCACTCCAAACATCCCTTGAGGCAGTGGCTGTTCGAGTGGTACTTTTAAACAAACTCGTCACCATTTGCTCTTTGTATGTACTTCCCCACCACCGTCTTGAAAGACGTGAATTTCAGTCTTTAATAGACGAACTGCCTGAACCCTATTTGCTTCTTGGCGACCTAAATGCACATAGTGGACTCTGGGGCGATTCTCGCTGTGATGCACGAGGTCGTCTCATTGAACAATTTCTCTTCTCTTCCGGTGCCTGTTTGTTGAATAGGAAAGAGCCAACATACTATAATGTTGCCAACAAAACTTACTCGTCTATAGACCTCAGCATCGTATCACCTTCACTCCTACCCCTACTGAAATGGAAAATCATAAATAATCTATATGGAAGTGACCATTTTCCTGTAGTGTTGAGTTCACAAACAACATATGAATGTCCTCTACATGTTCCCAAATGGCTGATAAACAAAGCAGACTGGGAACAGTTCCACAACACTACACGTTTGAGTTGGACAGACATATGTAGGTTAAACATAGATGAAGCTGTGAAGTACTTCACAGCTTTTCTAACTGACGCAGCAGCCAGGTGCATACCGCAAACATCTGGAATGCCCGGCAAACGACACGTCCCATGGTGGAACACGGAGTGTCGTAATGCGCGAAAGGAACAGAACAGGGCATGGAGATTGCTGCGCAACTCGCCAACAGCGGAAAATCTTGACACGTTCAAGAAAATAAAGTCTCAAGGAAGGAGAACGCGTCGGCAGGCCAGAAGAGAAAGCTGGCAGAAGTTTTTGTCAGGGATCAATTCATACACACAGGAGGCAAAAGTCTGGAACATGGTCGGTAGGATAGCAGGGAAACAAGTACACACACTTCCACTCGTAAACACTCAAGGTGATACCTTGGAAGATCAGACAAACTTCCTCGGGGCACACTTTGAACGGGTATCCAGCTCGTCCCACTATACTGACACTTTCTAAAAATACAGAACAAGAATAGAAAAGCAGAAACTGGAACACAAATCCACTAGATACGAGGTATATAACCAAGCTTTCAGTCTAGCGGAGCTCCGAACATCTCTAAACTCCTGCAGCACTTCTGCCCCAGGTTCTGACCGTGTGGTGTATGAAATGCTAAAAAACCTACCAGCCGAAACACGAAAAACCCTACTTTGTTTGTACAATGCTATCTGGTTTTCTGGCACTATCTTAACCTCCTGGAAAGAGGCTATTATTATTCCCATTTTGAAAGAGGGCAAGGACCCTTCTTTAGCTTCATGTTATAGGCCTATTGCACTTACAAGCTGCTTGTGCAAAGTATTCGAAAAAAATGATAAACTGCCGACTTGTACATATCCTTGAAACAAACAATTTGCTCGACCCATTTCAGTGCGGGTTTCGAGAAAGCAGATCCACCACAGACCACCTTGTTCGTATTGAGGCACAGATCAGAGACACCTTTGTCCATAAACAATATTTTCTCTCTGTGTTCCTCGATATCGAAAAGGCGTATGATACAACATGGCGTTTTGGAATCCTAAGAGACCTGTCCCACCTTGGTGTGCGCGGAAGAATGTTTCATATAATCGAAAGTTACCTGTCAAACCGGACATTCCGTGTCCGTCTGGGCAGTGGGCTCTCTCAAACATTTGTCCAGGAAACAGGCGTGCCACAAGGTGGCGTGCTTAGTTGCACACTTTTTATTATCAAAATGAACTCTTTGCACTTGTCCATTCCCCGCAATATGTTCTATTGTACATATGTCGACGACGTTCAGCTTGGCTTCAAGTCATGCAACTTGGCCATGTGTGAGCGGCTGGTTCAGCTGGGTTTAAATAAGGTCTCCAAATGGGCAGATGAAAACGGATTTCGACTTAACCCACAAAAAAGCACGTGTGTCTTGTTCTCTCGAAAGAGAGGCATGCACTCGGAACCTGACATTCGACTGAACGGGCAACGTCTGTCTGTCAAAGCCGAGTATAAATTCTTAGGCTTAATCTTGGACAACAAGTTAACCTTCGTACAGTACATCAAGTATTTAAAAACAAAATGTTTAAAAGCCATGAATGTTATAAAAGTGTTGTCACGTACTACGTGGGGTAGTGATAGGCAATGCCTCATGAACCTCTATAAAAGCCTCATTCGCACCCGCTTAGATTATGGGGCGTTGTCTATCAGTCTGCTACTCAAAGTGCCTTGAAGATGCTGGACCCCGTGCACCATTTGGGCATCCGCCTTTCTACGGGTGCTTTTCGCACCAGCCCCGTAGAAAGCCTTTATGTTGAGTCAAATGAGTGGTCGCTTCATCTGCAAAGAACCTACATGTCCTTTGTATACTTCCTTAAGGTGAAAGCAGACAAGAGGCACCCCTCATACTCTACTATTAATGACTTGTCGAGCTCCATTCTTTTTCAAAACAGGCCTTCAATGAGGCAGCCCTTCTCAGTTCGCCTGAAGGGTCTAGCTGAGGACACTGGAGTGTCACTCGAACACAGTTTAATGGCTCCTGTAGCATACCCGCCACCGTGGCAGTGGCAGACTATAGACTGCGATGTGTCTTTTCTAGAGGTTACAAAACATGCGCCCATTGCCCATATCCGAACATATTTCCTGGAACTTCAACACAAATACACACGTCCTGAGTTTTTTACAGATGCCTCTAAGTCTAACTCCTCTGTGTCCTACGCTGCTGTTGGCCCTTCCTTTTCGGATGCTGGCCCTCTACATCCAGGCACAAGTATCTTCACAGCGGAAGCTTACGCGATACTTGTGGCAGCTAAACACATTAAACAATTACAAATACAAAAAGCAGTAATTTATACAGACTCCCTCAGTGTGGTAACGGCTCTGCACTGTCTTAAAAAACAAAAAAAACCCTGTCCTTGTCTCACTTTACTCCATATTTTGCACACTCTACACACTCAACCAACATGTTGTGGTGTGCTGTGTGCCAGGGCACCGTGAGATCCAAGGCAACGTGAGGGCGGATCAGCTCGCTGCATCCGTCCACAAAAACACTGCCCCTACACCCATATCAATCCCGGTCCTTGATCTGAAGCAGTCTCTCAAACGAAACCTCAGGGACTACTGGCAGAGCAAGTGGGATACACACACACAAAACAAACTACACGTTATCAAGCCACACCTTGGCCATTGGCCACCAGTATCAAAATCACGTCTAACAGAGGTAACACTAACAAGACTCAGGATAGGACACATATACACGACACACACACATCTTTTGTCCTGTCCGGTGGTGATCCACCATTGTGTGATAAATGTGGTGAGGCATTAACAGTTCTTCACGTTTTATTTCAATGTAAACATTTAGACACTCTAAGAAGACAACACTTCCCACTATCCTACCGACAACATATACCTTTACACCCTGCAATGTTCGTCGGTAGGGAACCGCTTTTTAGTCACAAATCATTATTAGCGTTTTTAAAGGAAATTCATAATTTTCATATCATATACCCGGGCATACCGTAGCACGACCTCTCTAGAGAGGTTTTTGCTGCGGTGGTTACACAGGAAAGCACTTGCCTCACGGCCCTTGCACGCAAGGGTACTAACGTGTGAGGTACTTGTGCTAATGCCATACATGTCCACCATCGTTTTTCATTATCACCAACTTTTGTCACCTATTCACACCATGCACACCTTTCACGGCATAGTCATGATTTTATTACTTCTGTTTTTACCCGCTTTACTGCGAGGAATTTTATGGCCCTTATACAGCCGCTAATCACAACCATTGTCCACATTCCTGTCTCATGAACTGGCGCTCTTTGGCCATCAAATGGCCCTTGCGCCAAAAAACACCATATATCATCATCGAAATCCAAAGAGCGAGATATTCAGCCTTCAAACTTCACGTGAAAGTGTGCTGGCGTGTATACAGCGTTCTCGGTGGATTCAATTCACTTCTGTTATATTTTTTTCAACAGAGATAGAGCAGTTTTAGCTAAAGGCTGCTCAGGGGCAGCTTAACGAGCCTATATGCCTACCTAAGGTTCAGCAGGGAGGTGACAGTGGAACTAATACAGTGAAAAACACTTAATATACACAAGAATCACCAAAGAAATGCACTAATAAACAGTGAAGTACCGACGCTTCCACTGCTAAAGGGAATACCTCCTTGCACAGCATGTTTATATTTCTCGATCTTACACAAGCATCGTGGCTTTGATTTGCACAAGAATACTGGTGGTTGTGAGTTATGACGCTTCTTGACACCAGTAACGTGCTTGAAATCTGCTTCCTTATCCACTTGCTGTTAGATGGCCAGCATTAACGATGGTGTTCATTCAAGTGTTACCATTATGAGTGAGCCGCGCTGTACATAATTAAGCACGAGCCACGCTGTTTAACTATAATAAGCGTGAAGTTATTCTCGAAAACAGGAGAACAAACCGAAGTCACTAGGAACATAGATATTGAGGAGCGACCGAATAGCATAATGAAGGCATTGTTTTCCAATGTTAGGTGAAAGTTTTGGTCGATGACTCATTCCTCGCCATGTCTCGTTGGATAGCTCTTTTTGTTCTTTCGTTCTGGTAATATTTTAATGTTGCCTGTTTTATTTCTAATTTTTGTTTTTAAGAAAATACTAAGGCGAAATTAATAACGTTTGTGTATTTTAATCACTCTCAAGTGACTAAATAATGGAGTTAATAATCACGCAGAAGATCTTGGATATGTTTCATTCATTCTCATTTTGCAAACAAGGAAACGACGACGTGCGACGTCAGAATTGAAAATTCTGCACTCTTCACAAACGCAGCGCAGTCGTTATCACTGAACTACCTGGAGTATGGCTCTGTCATGGCTACAGTGTCGACGAGTGTTTGCTGAAGAATTCAATTCATCTATATTTAAATTTTATTCAACACCCGTCATGTGGTTGGTGCGTGGATAGAAAGTCCGAAAAAGTCTCGACTTGGTCCGTGCACCAGACTATGACATACAGCGGTGCGAATTATGTGCATAAAATACATGAGAGAAAAAGAGAGAAAGAATAGTTTACTACACAGCATAACTAAGACACAATGCAAACAAGGAACGAACATTTACATTAAGAAAAAAACATCAATACACAGTGATACAAGAAATTTGCTAGAGTACCACTGAAAGCAACCATTAATGTATTGAGCTGGAAAGAAATGAACAGAACGAACAACTGTACGTACACACTTCGTAGTTCATTGAAGGATATCAGAGCTACATCGCTACGATTTTCGGCAAGTTCACTTAAACCCGTTAGTAACGCGTACCCGAGAATCTGATTTCCGTAGGCCGTGCGGTGGAGCGAACGCGCCCCTCAAGCCACCTCCTTTTTATTTATTTATTTATTTATTTATTTATTTATTTATTTATTTATTGGTACTGCAATCCCCTGGAGGGATTTTAGCAGGTGACGCTTCTGCTAGAGGTGGCTAAAAGAGTGGTAATGTTGGGTGTTCGCTTTCCTGAGAGACTGGCATTGGCTTCGGTCAGTCTCTATCTTACGATTTAGTAGCCCTGTAATCTTTTATCTCTTGAAAAAAAAATTATTGGTGATTGTCAACCCCTCAAATTTTCCCTCGCTGCTATACGGTAAGTTTACGTGTCTGTGGAAGCTATGCGCATCAGAAAGCCAAGGAACGAGTAGCGTGGCTGTTAGGCGTGGCGGAAAATAACGATAAACACATAGTAATAATAAAAAAGGGCAAGAGAAATAGAACGAGAGAGAAAGAAAGTTGGAAACAATGAAAGAGAACGTAACAATGAAATATAGAAATAGAACGAGAGAGAAAGAAAGTTGGAAACAATGAAAGAGAACGTAACAATGAAATATAAAAACAATAACGAGGGAATGTCATACAGAAAGAAAGAAAGGAAGGAAAGAGAGAGAAAGAGGGAGAGAGAAGAAAGAGAGAGAAGAAAGAGAAAGAAGAAAGAGGAAGAAAAAAAGAAAGAACAATTAGAGAAATAGAGAGAGAAAGAAAGAAGGAGGAAGAGAAAGAAAGAAAGAAAGAAGAGAAGAAAGAAAGAAACAATCGCCAGCTGGTGCGAAGTGGTCGTGAGGTAAGGCGGCAAGAGAGCTGACCCGGTGCAACGGCCCATCTTCTAACGGTGGCTTGCGAAACGTAACGGGAGACGTGGGGGGGTCCGCGTACGAAACCGATTTCTGCGCGCCGAGAGGAGGGCAACAGCTCCATCACGCGCCTCTCTCGTCCTCGCGTCTGCCGGGGCAAGCCAACACCACCTAGAGGAAATTTGGGCAAGCGCGCGTGCCGGCCGAGTGGCCGCAGCTGGTGACCTTGTTTGTACCGTCGCTGGACGCACTTCCCTGACTCACGCCGCCGTGCGCGCCCCCTCGTGACGATTGTGTACGCGCAGTGTACACGCGGAGAAAGGGGCCGGTCATTTCCTTCGTGGGTGTTTATACGCAGCAGAGTCCGTTCAATTGTATCTTTGTTCTCGTGCTTTCGCTACAGTCTTGCAAAGGTGGGAGCGCCGCCTGCTTATCAGCGGCATGTCTCATTCATTCATTCATTCATTCATTCATTCATTCATTCATTCATTCATTCATTCATCTCTTCCAATATTATTGAATCAGTCACTAACCGATTTCTTTCATCTATTCACATCAGACAGTGCATTGTTTTGGAGGATAGATAGATAGATAGATAGATAGATAGATAGATAGATAGATAGATAGATAGATAGATAGATAGATAGAAAGATAGACAGAGATAGAGAGAGAGAGAGAGAATTGATTGAGAGAAAGGTAGAGAGGTCGGCCTGAGCTATAGTTTGCTCTGGCTTTCCACTTTACGCCTGGCAAGGGTGACTGAGGAGTGATAGAGTGATGAGTGACGATGGCAGGGTAGGGAGAGGAGAATATGGTGTTATTACGCTGGGTCAACTCTAACGACGTGCCCCAAATCCAGTGGCTTCTGAGAATTCTACAACGGCTCCTATATAACCAAACTTGTGTCGCTGCGGGGTCTGGTCAAGGACCTAACACAATTTCATCGGTTAATGGTAGACTAATATATGTCGTCCGGTCGAAAAGATCAGTTGCTGACGTTATATCGCGTACGCTGGGCAGGCGCAAAGTGTATTGTCACGAGGGTGAGAGAATGAATGAAATAAATATATTTACAAAATATACAGGGAGAGTCAGAGGCAACTGCAGCCAACATGGAAGAACAGCAGCAACAACAACACGAGCACGGTCGCTTTCATCGTCTTCGTCGTCTATGATGCTCTTTCGTTGCCGATGTCGTGTTAACATATAACCCCCCGCCGCTGGCAGCGCCGTCTCGGCGCTTAAAGGAGAGTAGGATCATATGCGGATATGTAGGGTTTGAGGCGGGTCACGTGGACGACGTCAGTAGTGGGTGCGGACGGCGATGACTAACTGTCCAACGGAGCAATCTCGTATGTGACATCGGTAAGCTGGCGTAAAACCTTGTAAGGCCCCGAGTAGCGAGACAGGAGCTTCGAAGAGAGGTCAACGTGGCGGCATGGTGTCCAGAGGAGGACCAATGAACCTGGAGAGTAGGAAACTACTCTGTTGCTCTTTCGTTGCCGATGTCGTGTAACAATATGTTCGACTGTTCCTGTCAACTGATAGCGGCCAAAATCGGGACGTGTGTCATTACAGCCGATCAAGTGGGTGATGTAACGTCTCGCGTAAGCCACACCGACGCGAACGCGGTGGATAATGCGCGAGATGCTTCGGTTTAGTTTGTGAGGCATACGGAACTTCCTTTCCGGGTCCCACTTGTGAAGCCACTTCTTGAGCCCGCCACTGCCTTTGGCGATGATCTATGAGGCTTTATGACGCCACATATGACGGTGTATGTCAGGTCACGATATGAGATGTGGTCAGTGATAATGCTTAGTGGCTGTGTATAAGGGCCTAAAATCATGCGCACGAAACGGGCGTAAAATAGTGAAATGACTATTACAATGTGAGACATGAAGTGTATGTGATTGATTAAAGTAAAAAGAAATCGACATGTATATGATGCGCGGAAAAGTTGTAATCTTACACAGCACTGCCACTTCTAAAAGAACCTTGAGTGCAAAGAACTGAAGGGTGGTGACTTAACATGCGCATGTCAATCACCCACCGAAAAAAGTACAGATTATTGCGTATTAGAAGATTACTGTGAAACAATAATCTTCTAATACGAAAGTGTAGTGGTTATAATGCTCGACTGCTGGCCCGCAGGTTGCGGAATCGAATCCCGGTCGTGGCGGACGCATATTCGATCGAGGCGAAAATTCCCGAAGACCGCGTACTCAAGTTTAGGTGTATACGTCAAAGAACCCCAGGTAGTCGAAATTTCCGGAAGTCATCTGTAATAAACTCGGAGAGTACCAAAAGCCAGACAAAATAACGAGCCACAAAAGGCGGTCTCTCCAAGAACTCGAAACTACGAAGCTACGAAGATGGAACCGTTGACGTACGAGATCCACACTCACCGTGGAGTGCGAACCCAGACTGGAGAAAGTGCGCTGCCTTCTTTCTTTCCCAAGGGAAGAATCTGGTTAGGTGGTACAGTCTGAGCATTGAATTTAACTTGACCAAAGAAGACGTGTGTTCTTTCGTACGTGTGTGTGTTTAATACGGTTTTTTCACTATGTACTTACCCACGAGTAGACCTCAATTATTTTGAACTCATTCATCAGTTTGAAAGACAGATAACGTATCCTCCACTTCGACGTCTCTCACGTTCGCATTGTCAATCCGTCCTGAGGTTTCCCATTATCTTTTAGATACACCACAGAAAGAGAAAATAAAGTGTATAATGCCTACACTTTCCCGTGTGCAGTAGAAGAATGATGTACACAAATATCATTCTTTAATGATATCCCCCGAGACTTTTGTCTGGTTGAGTGCCTGCAGCCTGCTGCTTCAGGTTTCGCGTGATGGCTATGGTATATACAATGATCACATACATATGCACGCAAAACGTGCGTACAGCCTCAAGGGTAGCCTGTGGGGCCTTAAAGGCGCCGTAATCTCTTACAATCATTTCAGCAAACTAAACAAACAAACAAAATGATAAGTTCTTGCGCGCACTTGTATCCTGCTCATCATCATCATCATCATCATCATCATCATCATCATCATCATCATCATCATCAGCCTGACTACGTCCACTGCAGGACAAAGGCCTCTCCCATGTTCCGCCAGTTAAGTCGGTCCTGTGCTTGCTACTTTTGCTCACCCCTGAGTTAAGCGAAGCCACCGTACCTTCGAGCGTACGTAAAACGCCTCTTCCTCGTTTAGCTCAATACCAGCAACCGTAAAAGAAAAGGCTATAAAGACCAAACTATTCGCTTTCACTGCTTTCCGAGTTTCAGAAAGGTCCACGGCGCTGCCGTTTTTATCCTGCTTTTGACACATTTTAACCAGAGGAGTAGGAAGCGAGGTTTCGTTTTGAAGAAACTAGGAAGTTGTGTGGTGTTTGCCGATAGAGGCACGGATACGAGCTGACGGGAAGGTATAGTGCATCGCCTTCAACCGGCCTATGTGGGAAAATCGTCGATTGAGGAACTAGACGACAGAGTCTGAATTGCACGCGACAGGAAATTTCGAGCGAAAAGGATGTAGTTTAGAAAGCGACTGAAAAAATGTCCGTATTGTAAGACAGCAGCAGTGTTTGAGTCTCGACGGCGTTTATTAGGCCGAATCGCCTGATGAACCCTTCAAACGAAGACGACGTTTTTCATGATGATGATTATATACAGATGAAGAAGATGAAGGTCAAACGTTGTCAATATTGTGCTTACAGTATGCTTTTTCTGTGAATATATGGCGGAATCCTTACTTTTACTATAGTGAACTAGAAGAGATGTAGTGGCTCGAACAGCTTCGCACAAGCGGTCCGTTTTCGCATGGAAGCCACGAGATGGCACCACTGAAACTTGCGGGCTTCCGTGACGTAATAATGCAGATTTTGATATTATTGGTGCTGCTAATAACATTCAAACTTTGTGTTACGTAAAATGACTCATTGAGGGACTGAATTTTGCGAAACTTGACCCTGCGCCCTTTTTGCTAGGGGGCTTCGCACCCTTTCCCCTCCAGTGAAGACCCACTGATGCCCACCTTCACTCTATAGAGGCAAATTCTTGATCGTTTAGTTATTTAATATGTGGTTCAGATTATATGTAGCGTTTTACACATGACAGGCAGATGTTTGCTAATTCAAAGACAAAAAGGCTGGTCGGAAATCTCATTAATTTAGAGTGCAGCGAATGACGCATTGCGTCTTCTTCTTTTTAATGTGACTTAAGACATGAAGTACACTGTCAGAATTCAATTCTAAATGACTAAAACATTCAGTAAATGGAGTTTTTTTAACACAAAGGTATACCGAAAACTTGATGGGAACACGGGAACTTGACGTGAACAACCATGCAGAGAACACGTTGGGCACAGCAATCTGAACCAAACCGCCACCACACACACCAAGACGCACATTATGAAAATGGAGAGCCTTCATGTGCGCATAATAATCGATAACAGTTCAGAGCGCAATCAGAGACATGGACGAAGAAGGGACACATGAAGAGAAGGGCTGACTAACCAGATTTTATTTTTAAGGAAAATGCGATTGATATGCGGGGTTTAACGTCCCAAAACCACTATATGATTATGAGAGACGCCGTAGTGGAGGGCTCCGGAAATTTAGACCACCTGGGGTTCTTTAACGTGCACCCAAATCTGAGCACACGGGCCTACAACATTTCCGCCTCCATCGGAAAGGAAAATGCGAGTATAAATACGAAGGATTGCACATGCGCGAGTCTGTGGACCATAATAACACGTGATCATTTACTGAAAGTTAAGGAAAGTGGGCAAGGGGGTTCGCTCCCCGTAATAATGAAAACTCCTTTGTAGATAGCAGTATATAGGTTTGATAATCGCTTTTTTTTCTATCGGTGCAGCTTCATTAATCAACCTTTTTGTATTCACATGAAGCTTTTGCGATTACAGTAGTGTCACCAAAGATAGGAGTGCAGTCACATGCGGAACAATGTTGCGCAAAAAAAAAAAAAACTCTACCCTTTTTTTTTGGGGTTTTTGACGATGTTGTAGCAGACGCACGTTATGACGTCTTTCCGTTTGTCCCACGTATGCCGCTCCACATGGAAGGGGGATGTCATACACCGCTTGTTTAGCACACTCTGTCATTGGGTTCCTATGCTTAATATTTCAGCCTTCATCCTTATTCACAGGACGTGTTCGCTTGCATAGCTTCGACAGTTTATTTGGAGATAGATAGATAGACAGACAGATAGATAGATAGATAGATAGATAGATAGATAGATAGATAGATATGCACGCACATCTGAAATAGTGAATGAGAGACAGCGAGAAAGAGAGAGAGAAGGAAAGCGTTGAACGATTGAGTGCAATGGCGCGTAGCGCACCATTGACGACGCCGCCTAACGATTGCACGCTCCAACGATGCCGTTCACGCTTTTTGTCCCTTGCATCCGACGATGCATTATATTCCGGTGGTCGTCTGTGCACACCGCGACGACATAGCATTGCGCGTCTACTCGTCATCACCGTCATCGAATTCTCCTCCGCGAACTGCACGCACCCAGCGGATGCTGTTGCAGCCACGGCAGCCAGCAAAGCAGCAACAGGTGCGCCGGTTCTCGTCGTCCTATAGTTCCCCCTCTCCCTCTTTCTTTCATGCGTCCCCTTTTTCATAAATGTGCATACCGCGCGGCAAAGCGGAGCCCTTGTGGCCACCTAGGGAACGGTATTGATGGTATGCGAATTCAGTCATTGACGCTCATGGCCATTGGCGTTCGGTCGTTGGGGCATATTCCAGAACTCCCGAAAAAGGGAGGGGGGGGGACTTTGTTTATTTTGTTTATTTGATACCCACAGCGCCACAAGGCATTACAGTGGGGGGAATACAACATGATTACAAGACAGAACACAAGCTCAATTTGCGGTAAGTACAGTAGAGCCTATCCAGATAGTAGGAAGTACACTGAATACACAACATAATGGAGATTGACAAAAATGTACGAAAAATGCCAGCGGGTAACATACAGAAAAACAAATTGATTTGTGGGGTTTAACGTCCCAAAACCACCATTTGATTATGAGAGACGCCGTAGTGGAGGGCTCCAGAAATTTTGACCACCTGGGGTTCTTTAACGTGCACCCAAATCTGAGTACACGGGCCTACAACATTTCCGCCTCCATCGGAAATGCAGCCGCCGCAGCCGGGAATCGAACCCGCGACCTGCGGGTTAGCAGCCGAGTGCCTTAGCCACTAGACCACCGCGGCGGGGCCAGAAAAACAAATACAATATGTATACCGCACAACAAAACACCCGTCATCAACTGAACAATTCACTTGATTCTAACAAAGGAAGAAATGAATCACTACCAACAGCGGCAACGATCGCTGATGGTAATCGATTCCAATGGGAAACCGTTTTAAGGGAAAAAGAATTACTGAACGCTGCTGTCTTACATTGGTACTCCCGCACTTTGTAAATGTGATCGACTCGTCCAGTCTTGCTCGGCATTTTACGGTATTAAGAAAATTCTGGAGGCAGCGGCTGCATTTTCGCCTGAGGGTGAAAATGCCCGACGCCGGTGTGTTTAGGTTTAGGTTTGCGTCTTTTACCAGCCTGTAAAAAAATACACACACACACACACACAAAAACGAGTGTATTATTTTCTTTCTTGGCGTTTCTTGTCTTTCTGGCGCACTTCGTGATTCATAAACAGCGATTCCTCGGGGGCGATCTGTATCGGACATGCTCTCTCTTGGTGCATGTACGCGAAATATCAGACGTGAACTGCTCCCTGCACTGCTTCGCCGTGCAGCAGCCCGTCCGTTCTTCATTGTATCGCATCGTTATCGTGCGCGATAAACTGATTTCGCTTATTTTTTTGTGGCTTTCCGACTGCGCCAGCGGAGATAACAGCGCGTAGCCGACAAGCGCGGAAGCTTGACAGGCTGACATTTCGCACGTGCTCTCAAAGAAGGAATGTGCGAGGAGGAGTTATCGCCTGTAAAAAGAGTATAGCGAAGGCGGGGAAGAGACCGTGTCGCCTGTAGGCAGACAGAAATTAGGTGCCTTCTTCCTTTTCCTCATGAACAACTAACAACAACAAGATACCACTTCTTGATTGATCTGTAGGGTTTAACGTCCCAAAACCACCATACGATTATGAGAGACGCCGTAGTGGAGGGCTCCGGAAATTTTGACCACCTGGGGTTCCTTAACGTGCACCCAAATCTGAGCACACGGGCCTACAACATATCCACCTCTAACGGAAATGCAGCCGCCGCAGCCGGAATTCGATCCCGTGACCTGCGGGTCAGCAGCCCAGTACCTTAGTCACTAGACCACCGCGGCGGGGCAAGAAACCACTTCCTTGAACACGGGCTGGTGAGGGGCATTCTACACAACCGCAGGCTGTAATTCCGACAGCCCTCCCTTACGGCGTCTCTTTCTAACTACAGTGTAGTTTTTGGAGGTTAACCCCAATTATTTTATTATTTTGTTGTTGGTAATACAAGTGGGGCGGATGCTCAATTAAGGAATAGTATACGACTTCTGCCAGCAAGCAACAGGTATACGAGTGCTCTCATCGCATATTCTACTCTTTCTCTTCCTTCTTTCCGCATTCTCTTCTCCACACTTGTGCATAGCCTGCCAATCGCATACCCACTCACCCCTGAGTCGATGCCGATACACCTGTAGCTATAGTAACGTGTGACGCAAGGCTTGGCCACCAGCCGGACCGCTGCTAGTATGCGCGCTTTCGTCCGCAAAAGCACTCACTTAACTGCCGCGTTGCCAACTATGCGCTCGTGTCATGCGTACGCCTGGGGCGGGCTCGCAAACAGCAGCCACATGTGGCCGGGGTCTCCCGCTGAGACTAGCGAGCGATTGTGAAGCGGCGCGCTGGAAACGAGTTTATTGGCCGGCAGCATCGCGCGTCGCATGCACACACGTGCGCGACGCTATCGACTGAGCGACTAACTACAAGCGCGCGGAGCACGTCGAAACCGTTCATGTGAAACTGATATCCTCCGCTTCCTGTGTGCCCACTTGGGTGTGTCACTTAGGGTGGTGCGACACGCGTGTCACAAAGGTTTTACCCTTCGCTCGACGAAACGCTGCGCTCCCCGACGACGCGTTTCCCGGCGATCGACTGACTTCTATACCCTCGGATTGACGCTGTGAAACAGCAGTCTACCTGCATTTCGTGACCGTGCTGCGCCCTGCGTACTTCCATCAACTGGAATACATCAACAACGCAGGCGGCGAAGTTTCGGGACGTGTTTACTCCATCGTGTAAGTACGCTGAACCATGCATCGGACCCGGGTGGTCGCATCGATAGAAGACGGACCATCGTGATAGCCAGGTCGACGCTCTACGTAGGTACAGCACTACCGAAGGTGTAAGTCGTGTTGCAGCAGGCGCGGTTAGCCTTATATATGCATACCGGGCAGTTTTTTTCTATTTCAGTGACGTCAGGCAAGGCTTTGTGTCGCTGTGTGTATCGACAAGTCCTGCACGTGTTTCTGATTGCAAACAAACAAAGAAAGTGATCAGTTGAACACTGCAAACAAGAATAGGGAAGGAGCGTGTAGTGTAGATATAGATACAACTGAGCGTAGTAGTGTTCGGTGTTCGTTGCCGCTCGCATGGCTGTCGGAAAACGACGCGTTAGAAACAAGGAGGGATCACTTCTAATAGGTTTGGATCGCTGTCGATCGCAGGATCGTTGTATTTGAGATATAAACCGCGTGTTACTGAGGGCAGAAAAACTCCAGAAAGACTACAATTTTCGAAGGAACACGTGGACTTGTTTGTGTTTTAGGAGAACTTTTAGTTGGGCGGCTAGGTGCACGTTCATTCATACGCGTGCTTCAGGGTGGGAGAGGGAAAGTCCGTCGCAGTGCGCCCCCCCCCCCCTCTATATTTTGTTCTGTCAATGTATCCCCCATGTCCGAGCACCACCTCTCACTATTATGTGAATGTGTTGGTCTGACGTCGCGCCTCCCCTTTAGCTGACTTGTTGGGACGGGGGTGCCACCCTCGTGCACACTCCTAAGCGTACGTTATAGCTTTTAAGCCGGGGAAGAAAACAATCACAAAAAAAAGAACACGGGAAAGAGCGCCGCTAACAGCTGGCTTATTTTGCTCTGACTAATTCTTCGCGTTGTTCGCGTGGAACTCACCGCCGCCATTATGCGTTACAAGCTGCGCGTCGCCCTCGAAAACGGATACGCACATTCGATCGTCGTGAACGAGGCGGAAGCGAGCGGCCGATCGCACGTGGTTTGGCCGCCGCAGCGTACTTGTTGCGTGACCCAGCGAGGGGCATTCTGCTGGCCGGATTCGTCGCGGACGCGCGTTACTCGATTCGACCGCAGGGCAGCGCTAAAAAAGCCACCGGCGCCGTTTCCTTTCGCCCGTTTTCACGACGCCTTCTTCGTCGACCTTCCTGCTCGGATAATATACCTGCGTCGTCAGCGCGGGATCAGCTACCATGACCGGCTGCGGGATTTTCTCTTGAAGAAAACGTGAGTCATTGAAGGTGACCTTCGTCACGCCTCTCGTATAAGGATACGTGCCTTGCATGCTCACGTTAATGATACTAATAGGGAGTTTTAGTTTGTACGTATACTTCTTTGCGTTACCGTGTTACCGGATAGAATCTGCGCATGCGCGAGTCTTTACGGAACGTGAACTTAAAATGTAACGAGGCAGAAACGTTGTAGGCCCGTGTGCTCAGATTTGGGTGCACGTTAAAGAACCCCAGGTGGTCGAAATTACCGGAGCCCTTCACTACGGCGTCTCTCGTAATCGTATGGTGGTTTTGGGACGTTAAACCCCACATATACATCATTACGTAATGTAAACTACTCGCCGGATAGGGGTTACGTTCGCGGCCCGGAGCAAGCCACCGAGTCAAGACAAGCCGAAGCGCCAACGGCGAACACGTTGTTTGACATTCGCTCTGTCATCGGCGGCATCGATGTCTGGGCGATTGAACGTTCCAAAACCGCCGGTTTGATTGCGAGAAACGCCTTATTGGAGAGCTCCCGGAAATTTTTGACCGTATGGTGTGTTTTTTAACGCGCCTTGACAGCGTTCAGTAACTCGGGCCTCTTTCGTTTCACTTCCCCCGAAATGCGACGGCCGCGGCTGGGATCGCAGCAGCTGAGCACTGTGACACCACGGCGGCATGCTGATCGTATAAACCTGCTTGAACTTAAGATGTCCCATCGGCTGCTGACTGCGCGCTGACAACGTCCGGCGTATTGGTTGCCGTCTAATAGCATGTTTTTTTTTTTTGCCGACGTGATTGATTAAACGGCCAAGGCAGGGATCTCCTCGTGGTTAAGGTTAAATGAACTTGGCCCGGTGTTTACTCCATTTGCGGGGATGAAGATGTGGTCACTGACCAAGCCAAGGTGAACACGCAGAAACTTGTCGGGACCCTAACTGGTGACGTGAAGATTTAGTCGATCGGTCTGTTGGTCACCGTATATATAGTCGATTGGTCATCCGTCGGTTGGTGTCTTCGTGGCGTAGTCGATTGTTGTTTTTTTCTCTTCGCTTGCGTACGCTTAGTTCAGTTAACTATGAATTTAAATGAGCAACCAATTAGCTTACTTATTTGCCGAATCTCTCGCGACCGTTGCGGTCGAAAAACAGTCGAACAAACATTAAACAGTGCTTGGACTATACTACTACTTCACGGGCCCATAAATTAATTCTGAAAATACCAAGAACGAGTGGGTTAATTATTCTCCTCCGTCTTTGCGGCACAATTCAAGACGCCCGTAGCGTGACGTCAGGATGAAGTAGCTCTCAATTGGTCAATATACCAGAGATGTATTCTGTAGTGAACTGTCGCCTCACCTGTTTTACAAATGCAGCCGCGTGCCTTGTCTTTTTTTTTAATTGTGACAAAGACTTGCCTTTAAGGCATAATATTTTTGCGAGTATGTATGTTCAATGTGCGTCCTTAGGCCGGTGTTGTGTATGAAGTGAAGTAGTGTATGTGGAATGGGTTGTCATGCATCCAGCGGTTGTAGCTGGCTGGGTCGTTGTAGTGAAGTGGCTGGGTCGCTGTAGTGGCTTGAAGGAGGTGACGGGAGCGTTCTGGCTGCAACACTTTACACGTCTCGCATGACTATTGCGCACGACGAACCGATTTCACTTTGTTTTCTGCGTTTGCGACAGTGCGAGTGGAGACGGCAGTGTGTAGTCAAAAATCGCCAAATACTGACTGGCTCGACGCTTTAGCGCTGTTATGCCTTGCCCAAATACCACGGGGTCGTCGTCCTTCGGACGACAACGGATGCGGAAAATTGCGCAATTTTCACCTTTCCGGCTCATTTTGCCACGAGTTGTCGTTGGACAGGCCTTTCTGAGCAGCCGAGAGCGACACTCGAGAGCGGGCTGCATGGTGTAAACAATGTCACGGATTTGTGTGCACGTTAAAGAACCCCAGGTGGTCGAAATTTCCGGAACCCTCCACTACGGCGTCTCTCATAATCATATGGTGGTTTTGGGACGTTAAACCCCACATATCAATCAATCATAAACAATGGCACATCGGCGCGGTGTCGACTGGTTGACGCCGCGCAGATATCAGCTCTCTGGCCTCTCCTGCAGGAGTGCGTCGTCCTCTGCGAAACGCCTTTTCCCCAAACGGGTTAATCCTGACGCATTTTCAACCAAGCCTGATCGGGGTCCGGCCATGGACGCCGCGCAGATATCAGCTAATTGGCCTTTGGAGACACCGGCGTGGTCTTCTTCATGTTTCGGCCAGTCCTGCAGGATTTGTGAACTCCCGGCCACCGTGTGGAGGGGAGAAGGGGGGGGGGGAGGGGTGTCCTCAACTTCCAAATTCAAGCTTGCGCACCGTAAGATTGCCGCAGCAGTTCAGAGCTGTTCATGCATGATGATTTCCATCGCACCATATAAGTACTGTATATAATGTCTCTCTTCAACTCGTCGTGATAAATACCCCGGGGACAATACCAAGTCGACGTCCCACCGGCTACACTACCCCGATTCACACCCGTGGTTTTCAACATGGGGGAGTCGCGACCCTGAAGTCCCAACAGTGCTGACATTACTCGTGTTTTATGAAGAAGAAAAAAAAATTCGAGGAGGCGACAAAGCTTGTATAGGAAGAGTATATACTCAAGATTCGGACTAGGTGTGGTTGCATCATCATCATCATCATCACCATCGTCGTTGTCGTCGTCGTCATCATCATCATCACCACCACCATCATCATCAGCCTGACCACGCCCACTGCAGAGCAAAGGACTCTTCCATGATTCGCCAATCAACCCGGTCTCGCGTTTTCTGCTGCCACGTTGTGCCCGTAAGCTTTCGAATCTCATCTGCCCACATAGCTTTCTGTCTCTCTCTCCCTCGCTTGCCTTCTCTGGGAATCCAGCAAGTCACCCTTAATGTGAGGCGCCACATGCTCGGCTCATGTCCATTTCTTCTCCTTGATTTCATCTGTAACCTCGGAGTTCTGTCTCGCCTTCACCACCCTTCCTATAAAGGCGCTATCTATTTCTCACTGCTAATTTGTTCACAAAACACGCTGGGAATGCCATAGACGTTGAACTCCTCTGGATTCGGCTCTTTTTGGCTACACACGCTGTCGCCTCAGTTCACCCGTTCCACGGAGCGCTCGACCAAGTGAAATCAGGCGGAAATGTTGTAGGCCCGTGTGCTGAGATTTGGGTGCACGTTAAAGAACCGCAGGCGGTCGAAATTTCCGGAGCCCTCCACCACGGCGTCTCTCATAATCATATGGTGGTTTTGTGACGTTAAACACCACATATCAATCAAAACCAAGTGAAATCATTTTATCGCGCGTGACTATCGTGCGAGATGAGGCGACACGGGCGTGCGACTTCGCTTCGAAGCAAGATAAGAGACGGCTCGCTTCCGATATCTCTCGCATGTGCATCAATCGATATAGCTTATCTCCTCGTGACGCCACGTGAACAGACTGCTGGCGTTACGAATCGCGCCGAAAACACGACAGACACCATGGAAAGGAATGCGCCCGAGTTGGGCACCCATAGCTTGTGCCTATAGATGTTCCTAAATGTTGTAAATTGCCTTGAAATGCGCATAATCTGTCCCAAAGATTATATAGATTCCCGACGGTTTCGATAATACATTTTAAACATAGCAAACGTGTTTTGTTTTGTTCGTGTAGCTTCGTTGCACTCGCAAATTTCGATCTGCTGCCGAATGTTTCAAGTTGTTATCTGTCATTCTTCGCGAAGTATTTGCTGTTCGTTCCTAATGTAGAGTCTGCGTCAAAATTTTAGAAAACATTGAATTTCCGAGCGGTTTGTGCCGCATTTCATCTAGTTTCGCCGTATACACGCTGTTAGCTCGTTTCATAACAAGCCAGAAATCTTAAATTCCAGACTGTCGAATCGGTAAGAGTATTCAGCTTTGTGCGTGCGTGTGCGTATCTGTTTGTGTGCGTGTGGGCGTGTTTGTTTGTGTATGCGAGGTTCATGGTTCCTAGACCATGCACTCTGTATGCCAACACGCATCAAACATTGAGGCGCGTGTCGGGATCGTAATCGAATCGAGTCAATGGTCTGCATGACCCGCTGCAACAGTGTCACGCGCGATATAATTGATCGCGGCCGCGTTAGATGAATTTTGCAGCGGTACCGATGCGCATACGACCTCGTCGCGTCGGCTTGGGTCCAGCAAGTCGGCTCTGCTTAATGGCTCTTCATCCTTTAATGCGTTTTCTGTATCGGCCGAGACGATATGGCGTGCGTGTGTTAGGGCATCGCAAGCCGACTTCTGGCGTGTACGTGAGGCACGCGTTGCTTGCCATGTCACGCCTTTCGTTGATGGTGACACGCCGGTGTTATTGAGAGAAGAAACGAAATTCTATAGCGCATCAGGAACCCATTTGGTCTGGAGATCCACAATAAAGAAGAATGGATCGCCTATATAGCTCTTCTTTAGCGGTCCCTCGAGAGCGCAGAACAGAGGCTCTCGCGCCAGGCCAGCATCACGATCCGCTAATAGCGTGTAAATGTGGTATTGGTTGCGCACCTGATGATTATTCATGCATGTCCGAAGGTGAATTTCTGAATTCGTGTCAAAGCCGACCTTGATAGTCTATATATAGTTGACAGTGGTGTTGCCCCGCCGCGGTGGTCTAGTGGCTAAGGTACTCGGCTGCTGACCCGCAGGTCGCGGGATCGAATCCCGGCTGCATTTCCGATGGAGGCGGAAATGTTGTATGTATAGGTCCGTGTGCTCAGATTTGGGCGCATGTTAAAGAACCCCAGTTGGTCGAAATTGCCGGAGCCCTCCGCTACGGCGTCTCTCATAATTTTATGGTGGTTTTGGAACGTTAAACTCCACATATCAGTCAATTAGTGGACAGTAGTGTCTACTATACTGCAGTTAGTAGGCAGTGATAATTTGCCTCGGTGGTACAGTGGTTACAATGCTTGACCGCTGACCTGAAGGTTGCAGGATGGAATCCCGGCTACGCGGATTTAGATGGAGGCGATATGGTATAGATGCCCGTGTATGCTGTGTGATGTCAGTGTACCTTAAGGAACACCAGATGGTTAGAAATTTCCGGAGCCGTCCACTACGGCGTGCGTTGTAATCGTATCACGACTTTGTGCCACGTAAAACACCACGAATTGGCGACATTTTTTTTTCTCGTCACAATGGCCGAAAACTACAATTGACGGCCCCGCTGCTTTGCTGGGATTCATTATCTGTTCGCTTCTTACAGTCACGCTCATCTAGTCTGATAAATCGTCATCTTGACATTGAGTAACTTTTTTTTTCATTTCGTATTTATTTCAGACCACTTGTACACATAGTTGCCTAGGAGACCGACGGGAAGGCAATGAAAGCCTGATGAAGCGCCGATAACTCGCGTACATATTTTTGCATGAATAGCCAGTCACACATGCCAAGCCAAACGTGAACATTTTGTACAATAAACAAATGTTGCGATTTTCTGAGAAATCAAGCCATTAGACACGGAAAAGTTTTGCTGTAAGCAATATTAATGATAATTACCAGACAATGATTTCACGGAATGAACACGGGGAGTTCTTAGTTGTAATGCAAGTGTGAATAAATCAAAGTGGACGAAAAGCTAAATGGCCGCTGGCAAGGACGGAACCAGGTCTATATGCACATATATACCTTATGTAGTAGACCAGGGGGGTGCGAGGGGGGGTGGCAAGGCGGATGACTGTTGCTGTAGCTCAGTTGGTATAGACCGTCTGTAGCGTTACTTGAAGGTCGCAGGTTCGATGCCTGCCAGCGGCTGTATCATCTTTTCGTCCACTTTTCTTTCTTCACATTTGCATTACAATTGCTTAGTAATATGTGTTTCGTGTGTATTGTTCTTTGTTAGTTTTGTTTCATAATTTGTCTAACAAAAAAAATGAGCCCTCAGATTTCCGCTTCTTTCTATATTTACTTTAGAGAAGGTATTCTGATGATCAACAATGAAGCGAAATGGCCGTTTGGTATAGTTGGTAATGGTTAATTTTAAACCCAAAACAGTGAGGCGCAGTACACAACAGGTTGGTTGGTTGGTTGGACCTTAATGTCTTGGAGCAATGCACCATGGGCGATGGGCCACGAATCAGATAGTAACTTACTTTGGAGATAGCATTGTTCTACCAGCGGAATACGTTTAAATATGGAGGCAGTACAGAAGAGAACAGGTTGGACGGTGTCGTGCCTTCTTTTCTGTAGTCCCCGCCGCCTACTGCGCCTCGCTGTTTTGCATTTAAAACGAAACCGTGAAACATTAGAAACTAAGCTGTGCGCTATATGTGCGCTACGCGTCATATGTTTTGCAGCCGAAGCAAATGACCGTGCTACAGCCGCGGTTTAATCACGTGACACGTATTTCTCCAGTGGCGTGTTTTGCCGCTGGACTCAATGTCGCTCTCCCCGAGGGGTCGTATCGATCGCGAGCTCCGACGTCATATCGGTCATTTCTCTTTTTACGTTTCCTGCTTAACAATAATTAAAATTGTAGAGGTTTTACATCCCAATGCTATGGTGTTATTATGAGGGCTCCGGGAATTTCGACCACCTCGGGTTCTTTGGTGTGCACATAAATATAAATACCATGGGAGAGTCCTTTGCCCTGGAGTGGGCGTAGTCAGGATGATGATGATGATGATGATGATAAAATATAAATACATGGACCTCTAGCATTCTTGTTTCCATCCAAATGGGGCCGCGATCACGTGACTTTCGGGTCAGCGACCGACCACCAAGCCACTGGACCACCTTGGCGAAAAAAAAGAAGGAAAAAAAAACGTGATATAATTAGCTGATGCCTTATTCGACATCAAGAAATATGCCAGTACATGAATTCGGCGCTCGCAATATACTGCGAATGTGTTTGGCTATTTTACTTATTACTTTTCAAGCCACCACCCCAACAAAGCTGCGGGGAATCTGCTAGTGCTGTCTCCTCGCATCCCGAAGCATTGTTAAGAAGGGTAGGAAAGATCGTACCGAAATTTACAAGTACAATATGTGCCTAGGCCATTTACGCATGTGACATTACAAGCTCCGAAGTAAAAGTCATACGCAGCGGTCGAGGAGTTCCCTGAATACCTTGATAAAAGTTAAGTCAAATAGTAGCCAAACGCAATATGATAATGAAATCAAACAGTGTAGCTATGACTTTCGTATAGCTTGTGTAGAGTGACAAATGGGATATATTGTGCAGCTTAAACTGGTGTAGTGATTAAATATTGTAAAGAAAAGGGGTTAAACCGGATCTATTCCAATGCTCTCTCATATTGGTGTACTTAGTACACTAGATCGTTACTCACCTTTTCTAAACACAGATCACAGTTAGTTTCCCCCTTCGGAGACGTTTCGGTTTCAGCAAGGGACGGCGAACTGCTCTCCGATTACACACGGATCTCTTGTGACGCTGTCAGCTTTGCTCATGTAATGTAAAGGTTTTGATCTCTATCACTGGGACTGCTTTCTACTCTCCTATAGAGGGGTTCAAGATTGCAAGCGTTGCATCAAAAACAACTTCCAGTTTTTTCAATTACCAGCTCCTAACTTCGAAATTAAAAGCACGTACTCAAGTTTTTTTTTTCAAGAGTAAGGAAAGCCTCTCTTTAGTTTTTCAGACTAAAGGAACGTGCGTAAAGTTCAATAGAATCTCTCATCATATTTATGCAGCCCAAAAGAATATTTATTTGAATATATTTTGCCAAATAAGGGAATGAAAGTGTAGAAAATGATTCGGCTATTTTCGAAAGCTCTTCTTGCCCACCGCTGCTATTAGGGCACATCGGTGGATGAAACCGGATGCCATCAAGGGTCTGCAGTAGAGTACTAAGTCGTTAAATACTTTTTTCAAAAAATAAAGTCGCATTTATACCAAGACTTTCACGGGACAGCTTATGGCTCTCGCATAATGAGTGTGTAGTGTGCTCTAAAGTGTTCACAATTTATTCTAAACACCCACGTTCTTAACACACAAATTCCTCGATGGGAAGTCTCGTGTTCATTACGCAAAGCTTAGCGCTCTCCCATGGTGGAGTACATTGTGCCCTAAATCGTCAATTACTTTTTCTACACACACGTCAATTTTCCACCGGAGTAAATGTGCTATATAGAACTATGCGATCATGGACGGCTTTATACTCTCCCATGGCAGAGTGTATACCGAGCGTTTTAAGTCGTTAAAGCTTTTTCTAAACACAAATAATTAGTGTAGTGTTTATGCACCGTATTCCTCTCAGTAATTTTATCGCGCTTTATGCCATCCAATAGTAGAGTACCAAGTACTCGGAATCGCTGAATACTTTTTCTAAACACATCTACTGGTACAACTTTCACATAGTATAGCACTGTGCAGTACTTTGAATCGTTCAGTATTTTTTACTGAGCGTGCACTACGTTTTCAGCTACAGTGTAAACATACCGGATCATTCGTAAGAATTCGCTCTGAATGCATTCTTTGTTTAGAAAATATCTCGTTTTCAATATGAAAAAATAAAGATACCCGCGTAGTTTAATGAACAACACACGTCTCAATGACTGTTGTCAATTTTTTAAAATTTTCTTTAATGCGTAACTTGGTTGATTGACTGATTGATTTGATTTTCGGGGTTGTTACATGTAAAGTGAGGTGATGGGAAAATCAATTTCAAGGATGGATTGAGGGAGTCCTTCGCCCCCCGTATTGGAAAATACGCCAGCAAAGGCACATGCATACTGTTTACATTGCCACACAATTTGACGAATCATCACAACAAACAGAACATTGTCGCACACTATGAAGAAACGACAGATTAAAAAAAGACATTTATGGTTGTTTCCTTACGTAAAACGTCGTGCATACACCACGTCACGTTTAAATACAGAGAGTAGTGGTCTCTGCCAAAAGCTTCGAAACAGTTTTACACAGGGCCCTTGACCCCCTCCCCCCCTGCGAATATTTATTTCTCCGTGGCATAAAGAGCGAAAAATGTCCTTTTCAAGGATATCCCCCCCCTAAAAATTTGCCTATGTATCTGGGTTGAGGCATGCACTGGGAACCGAAGGCAGGCTGGCGATTTTTATGGGGGGGGGGGGGAATGGGGATACATATTGGGATCATTATTCGCTTGTTAGCTAGGCAGCAGCTGGCAACCCAGCCCTCCAGTAGCCCTGACCGTGCATTTTCATAATGATGGCGCTAGTGTCTGCGGGAGCTGCAATGCATGTCGCTTCAGCCAGCATGTCAATGATTGGGAGTACTTGATGGGGAGTACTTGATGGGGAGTACTTGATGGGGAGTACTTGATGGGTAGTACTTGATGGGTAGTACATGATGGGTAGTACTTGATGGGTAGCGAACGTTAATAATGATGGGTAGTACTTGATCGGTAGTACTGATGGGTAGTACTTGATGGGTAGTACTTGATCGGTAGTACTGATGGGTAGTGCTGATGGGTAGTATTGATTGGTAGTACTGGTTGGTAGTGCCGATAGGTTAGATGGTAATGATGGGTAGCTTGGTTCTTTCGACTCCGTCCGTGTGGCCTGGAGCAGCTTGGTCACTACAAAACGAAGTTCAGTAGTCGCCGGCTCACCACCGTCACTAATTTTAGGCCTACCAATTCAAGTCAGCACAACAGGTACACAGCGAACCATTGTTCGATTCGAAAGCAACAGTCAAAGCACGACAATAGATCAAGGCACTATAGTGCGTTCGATATTCGCCGCGGTGGTGTAGCCGTTACGGTGCTCGGTTGATGTCCTGAAGGTCACGGGTTCGATTCCGGTCCATGCCGTAGCATTTCGATATAGGCGAAATGGTAAGGACTCGTGTACACTGTGCGATGTTAGTGCACGTTAAAGAACACCAGATGGTCGAGATTTCCGGAATCCTTCCGCTATGGTGCCCCTTTTAACCAAATCGTGATTTATGGACGCAAAACCTCAGATATTATTATTATTATTATTATTATTATTATTATTATTATTATTATTATTATTATTATTATTATTATTATTATTATTATTATTGCAAGTGCGTTTGAAGCCTCAAGCACGAAGCACATAGAAATTTATGCACTACCCGTCATTTCCACTGTGGCTGAACGATCTCAGCGCCACAGTTATTTTTTTCCCTTTTTTCCAAACTCGTTTGTTATGAGGAAACAGGACATGGTGTATTTTAGCCAGACATATATATATATATATATATATATATATATATATATATATATATATATTGCTGGGAGGAAGGAAGGAAAATAGAGGGAAAAGAATGGCAGGGAGGGGAGGCTAACCAGCCTATAGGCAGCCGGTTTGCTACCCTGCGCATGGGAGAAGGATGGGGGAGAAATGTTTCCGACATGTATAGTAAATAATTGCTAACTCCCTTAAGGTTGCTTTCTTCAACTAATTGTATTATTGAATGACCGCCCACAGTAATTTAATGATTAGTCATTGCAGGAAACAGTAATTTAGTTGCTGTAACTTCATTACAGCTGTGGCATTACTGCCAAGTTAGTCTGGCAGGCTCGCGTTTTTTATGAGCTATCGAAGTATCGCTTTCACGCTACAAATGAAAGAAAAGAGAGACGGTGAGATAACCGACCAGCCTGCGCGCATATTTGGCTGCCAGTCAGCGAGTGGCCGTCAATTGTTGTGGCAGCTACCATTGCCAAGTGCTGTACGAGGCCTTGAACGGTGGTCGTTAGGCAGAAAAGGAATAAACATAGAACAAATATATAGGACTTAGGTTTACGCATTGTATCCCGACACGAAGCGAACGCGTCGTAAATACAGGTTGCAAAAGAAACCTTGCTGTGAGAGATGTTTTCAGGAAGTCACCCGCTTCCTTTTTACGTATACGGGCACACGTATTAGCGCAACTCCGGTCTCTCTCTCTCTCTCCCCCGCACACACACAATTTGTGAACGGTAAACTGTAGTCTCGCGGTTTGCCGTAATTACTCGAGTATTGCCAGCAGCACTCTTTAATACTGACTGATGTGGACTAGCATTGGCTAAATGATGGTCATTGTCTACCACTGTTGGCTGATGAGGTCTAAGGGACGGCCAAGTTGGGGTAAATACGGCTTAATAATTGCCCGTATTTGTAGGCAATTAGCTAGCGTTGGCTATTGTAGGCTTCGTGATGACTAATTATCGGCTTCTGTCGGCAAATATCTGATAATGACCGTGACGAGAAGAATAATGTGAAGAACATGTATTTTGCTATTATTATTTATTTTTTACAGTGTAGAGTGTTGCTTCACTGGCAATGGTTCCCACGTGGGAAGTCATACGATAGTAGGGACTGACGTGGGATTAAAAAAAGTCGCGAAATGAGACATTAGATAACATACTATATAGGAGAAAATACGTGACCGCTATGGAGATTTCGGACATTTGTTAAATATTATTAGAAATATGGCTGATCTCCTTTTTTAGGAGTCGGCATAACACGAAAGTGAAACGTGTCTATAAATCGGTAGTTGAGCTTTTACGTGCACCCTGCCGCGGTGGTCTAGTGGCTAAGGTACTCGGCTGCTGACCCGCAGGTCGCGGGATCGAATCCCAGCTCCATTTCCGATGGAGGCGGAAATGCTGTAGGCCCGTGTGCACAGATTTGGGTGCACGTTAAGGAACCCCAGGTGGTCGAAAGTTCCGGAGCCTCTCCACTACGGCGTCTCTCATAATCATATGGCGGTTTTGGGACGTTATACCCACATACAAATCAATCGATCGATCAATCAATCAATCAATCAATCAATCAATCAATCAATCAATCAATCAATCAATCAATCAATCAATCAATCGAGCTTTTATGTGCATATATTCGCCACAAGAGCGAAGAAGTGAACGCTACAGCAGCAAATTGCAAAGTCACGAGAAGAACGACAAGCAGCTCGGAACTCGCGAAGCGCACCTCAAACAGCAAGCATGCACGGCATGAGCGTACACAGGACGAGTGCGGACCAACTACTGCCACAGCTCGACACTTGAATCGCGCGAAAAGAGCGATATATTTAGGCAGTTTTAACATGTAAGGTGTACGACTGCAGCCTAATAAAGAAACGCGATAAGAAAGCAAGTTCTATCAAACGTGTAAGAGAACTAAAAAGTAGTAGGAATACCTAACCCTAAGAGACGTGGATATAGCGGAGTGGATTATACTGTAAACAGGAGCGGCCGATATCCAAGTAAATATATATACATAAAAAGGACTTGGACAGGTCACGCTATGAGAACAGATAACAGATAGCATAGGGGTGCGCATAGTTTCCATCATGCCCCGCCGCGGTGGTCTAGTAGCTAAGGTACTCGGCTGCTGACCCGCAGTCGCGGGATCGAATCCCGGCTGCGGCGCCTGCATTTCCGATGGAAGCGGAAATGCTGTAGGCCCGTGTGCTCAGGTTTGGGTGCACGTTAAAGAACCCCAGGTGGTTGAAATTTGCGGAGCCCTCCACTACGGTGTCTCTCATAATCATATGGTGGTTCGGGACGTTAAAGCCCACATATAAATAAATAAATAAATAAATAAATAAATAGATCGATCAATCAACCAAATCGGCGAATCACCTCTGTTACAGGGCCCAAAGGAAAAGCCTAATTTTGTAGGCTCCGCCCGCCTGCACATGCGTTCCTTATACGTGATATAAAAGTATGAATTAGTTAACATGCATATTGCCCACCCATTCCGAATGAGCTACTCTCCATTTTAGATAGAAAAAGCTGATATTGTAGCGTCTACCCACGCCCTTTTCTAAACAGGGATTGCACAAATCTCCCCTGCAAAATAACTTCCGCGTCTGACGAGCTTTGTGCCCCATTGACCATACATGTATATTGCTCGCACACCCACGTGCAAAAAAAGGGATAAAAAAAGAAAAAAAAGAAAGATAGGGAAACGAGAGTGCACGAGAAAAGAGTGCCTACGTACGCGATCGTCTGCCGCAGCAGTCCTTATCTATGGCGGGATGACGTGTCCGCCCTAAACTGCTCGTAGGTACGTCGCCTTGCCGATAAGGATTTATAGCCGTCCGAACAACAATCGAGTCGATCGTCGCGGTGCTCTTCGGAGACGGACAGCCGCATATAGTCGGTCACAGTCTACCCAAAACATGTAGGCTCCGTGCCACAGAACCGCCTTGCGCTTATATCTTGATTGATTGATTGATTGATATGTGGGGTTTAACGTCCCAAAACCACTGATGATTATGAGAGACGCCGTAGTGGAGGGCTCCGGAAATTTCGACCACCTGGGGTTCTTTAACGTGCACCCAAATCTGAGTACACGGGCCTACAACATTTCCGCCTCCATCGGAAATTGCGCTTATATCTCTCCAGCTGTGATTTTTTAGACAGTCGTATACCGTTGCAGATTTCCGGTCAGACGGTGAGTAGTAAATTTTTTTTCTCGGCTAATGCGAATACCGTGTGTGAGAGTTCAGTGTTAAAGGTTCGTCGTTACTACCTAAAAACGGGGGTTTTCAGACGCGTGGCCCGTGGGCCGCACGCTGCTCCTTTGGGACACGGCTCGTTTGGGACACGGCTCGTTTGGGACATGGCTCGTTTGCACATGCGAAAAAAATCTTACGCATGTGCATGAGCTACACGGACGTGAGTGGTCTCATTGTTTCCACGAGGCAACCATCGTGGTCACGTTGCGCTGAAACATAGCCTTACAACTAAATATATATTCGTCGGACGTGGTGCTGTATAGCCGTTGCGGTGCTTCGCTGCTCACGTGAAGGTTGCTGGTTAGCTCCGGGCCGGGGCGGTCACGTTTAGGTGGAGGTGAAGAAATGCTGTCGTGTACACTGTGCGATGTCAGTGGTGCTCGTTAACGTGCACCAGATGATCGAAATTTCACGAGCCCCTTCCGATGCGGCGCGCCTCATAATTATATCGTGGTCTTGGCACGTAATAACCGCGTATGTAATTGTTAAACTTCTCCAAAGTAAGTATATTAACTACACAGACATGAATGACTGATAAGAAGCAGTCCCTTCGTGATGCAACCGTCGATTCACCATGCGTTGAAACGTAGCCGTAGAACTTAAAGCTGTATATTTCAGAACCAGCGTCCTGACTGTTGGGATTCTGGAGATCGGAACTTCGCTCCCGCTTGGATTGCATTTCGGTAGAAGCGATATGCTAGAGCCCCGTGTTTTTTTATTTGTTACGGTGTCATTGCACACTAAAGAATTCAGAAAGGTTGAAATCACCCAGAACCCTCGACTACGGCGTCTCGTAGCCTCAATTTGTTTGATACGTTAAACATTGCAAACAGACCAGCCTGAATCTGTGTCTTCCACCACAGGTGGTTCTGCGTCTTCTTTCACCCTCACATAAGTTACGCAGGCTGTTTTTTTTTTCAGTTTTTTGCAGTACAATTTTAAAATAAAATTGCTGCGACAGTGAGCGCCCCGTCGTCCTTGCAGACAACTCTATGCTGAGCTCAAGTTCGGTTTCACCTAGGTCGGGTCTTGAATTTTGACGACTATTAGTATTATCTCAAACTACGTGCGTTTCTTGCAATTTGTTTTTTAGAAAATGGCCGTGTCACAAATTATCACGTTCTACAGGAACAGCACTCAAGCTAATAATCAAAAAGTTGATTTATTATTTTAATAACTACCTCATTTGGGCGTTGTTTTAGGTGCGGCAAAAGCTTTTTCCGCCTCGACGTAGGTTTCGTTTGCGAGAACGACAGGGTTTGGACTGTCGTAAAATTTATATAAAGCATCACTGTTGCCTGAAAAATAAAATAAAGCCCTGGGCAAAATAAAGGTGATTTTGCCGGTAGAGTGGAGCCAGAAGAAAGGTTTGGTAACATTGGTGTATCGTACCCATGAACAGCGCGTCCATGCCCGGAAAACGTTTGGTGCGGCACACCTTGTGTCAGCTCTCCTTTCCTTCTCACGCTTGTTTCTTGGCAAACATATTCAACAATATTTAACACTTTGTACATGAGTAGTTACTTGACACTTTCGCAGAAATAAAAACCGCTCGTGATACTAAAAAATAAAAAACAACAACAAAAACAAACGACAAACAAATTGGTGGAGCTTGCGCTGAGTCGCTGAGGTTCGAGACATCGAAACTGAAAGACTCTGAAGACTATAATCTGGTTGCTTCTACTTCTAGTTGTTTCTAGGCCGGAACTAGCTGACGCAGGTTATTTCTAGGTTGCATCTAGGTTCTCGCTATAGGCTTTAGCTTGGTTATGCACAAGTTTTTTTCTTTCTTTTTTCTGTACGCGGATTCTCAGCCCAGAGAGGGCCGAGTCGAACCAGAGACAGTAAGACACGACACGGATGTCCAAACGCCAGAGATAAACTCGCGCTTAAACCGAGCGTTCGCATTTCTCAGGGCTCGTTCACACAGCCGTCAAACGACGTGTCTCGTCACCGTCACGGCGCCTTTTTACGTTAGAGGAGAGGAGGTACGAGCCGTTCTCTCTTCGAAAACGGGATGACGGAGACGTTAGAGCGATGCTGACTGGCACGTAGTCGTTGGTGGAGTGCTCTCGCCGCCTTGGTGTCTTCTCGCTGGCACCGTTGCATTTCCCGTTCCCTAGTATTCTCTTGTTCCGCAGGGCGCGGGTTCAAATCCCGGCTGCGGCGGCTGCATTTCCGATGGAGGCGGAAATGTTGTAGGCCCGTGTACTCAGATTTCGGTGCACGCTAAAGAACCCCAGGTGGTCTAAATTTTCGGAGCCCTCCACTACGGCGTCTCTCATAATCATATAGTGGTTTTGGGACGTTAAATCCCACATGTCAGTATTCTCTTGTTGTACGTACTCGGGGTCTTCGGCTGGCCGCCTTCGCTTCACCGCAATTTGTTGGAATAACTCGCCTCCTTCATTCTTACAAGACCTGCGGTGAGTAAAGGGGGGGGGGGAGGGGGGGCGTTATCCAGTTTTTGGGGCACATAACCGTTTGGGAGGATGATACTGTTCTCGTACGCCGCACAAACTACTGCTAAGATAAAAGGTTTCGTCGTTAAAGAAATTTCGTTTTAACGCCGCTAAAATCGTCACATAGTGAAGCTGTAAGTGCGTGAATGTGATCGATCATCATAATCATTGTCATCATTATCACTATTCGGAAAGTCATGATCGTCATCACTTCGTTTTAATTATTTTATTGTTACTCCCCCTTGGCCACGTGACCTACCTTACTACTACTAGTACTACTTAGTGCTACTACTATTTCTGCTGCTACTACTACTACTACTACTACCACGACTACTAAAAATGTAATACTACTTAGCATTACTACTACTACTACCGGTAGTATGAATACAACCAACTACCAATTACAGCAATAGTTATTATTACTACTAATACTACCACTGCTATGGCTACTACTACTACGACTACTACTAATACTAATACTACTGCGACTACGACGACGATGACTAGGACGGCAAATGATATAGCCTAAGACAACCTCGAGAATGTCTGTGGTGAGCTATTTGTAGTTGTACCACTTGCGCGGCAAAATAAGGTAACCTGACCTTGGTTTTAATGGCGTGTTTTCCCCGTGTTTCGTGCAGCGATGCTCACGCTCAAGGTGGTGGTGGTCGGAAGCTGCGCCTGCGGGAAGACCACGCTGATACGAACTTTCCTGCGCGATGACGTCAGAGACTCCGTGCCCGCGCCCACCGTCCAGGAAGTCTACGTCGGCCACATGCAGCACGACGGAAAGAAGGTGCGGCCGCACCGCCTTCTCTATGCTTCCGTAACTGCGCTCATATATATATATATATATATATATATATATTGAAGAAGCTTTTTCAATGGGCCAAACGACTTGGGAAGAGCAGAGACACAACTTAGCGGTCGCCTCAATTTTATTTCCTACGGTTTAGAACGGTGAACCGGTCGAAACCGTAGGAAATAAAATGAAATTCATGTTTACGGCAAGTTATTTTTTCACCCACTTTTCTTTCTTCTTATTTACTTTACATTGGTTCTAATAACTTGCCCTATACATTCTTTGGCATTATTGTCTGTTAGATCTCGTTATATTGTGTCAAAACACGGAAAAACGAGCCCTTAGGTGTACACTTCTTCCCCCCCCCCATATATATATATATATATATATATATATATATTTCAGCTGGTGGACCAGCCTCTGACGAAGGCTGGTCCACCAGCTGAAAACGTTTAGTAAAGACGCTTCCGGGAAAGTTTTGTCGTCTCTTTCTTGCATACAATACGTCGGGTCCAGCGTGAATGACGTTCGAAGAATCTGGTATATATATATATATATATATATATATATATATATATATAATATAGGTGAGGATTGTGAATGCATTTTATAAAGGGGTGCTAATAAATTGGGAAATATGTAAAGGGGAGAGGGTAGTACCGCATACGGCTTAGAGGGTCAGATAATTTTCTTCCGGCCAGATAGAGAAAAAAGTTTAATGAGAAAGCTCGAGACATGAATCACGCTCAGTCTTGTTGGCTAACCTGCTGCTGGATAAAGAGAAAACGAACATCATCAGGAGGAAAGTGCAGTCGCAGGCACACAGACGTATAGATAAGCTTAAAGAGACGCTAAAAGCGAGTATTAAGTTGAACTGGATTGAAAAAATTAGGCTTGCGTAATAAAGTCTGGCGTGGTGGTGTATGGCAGTTACGATGCCCGCCTTCTAACCCGTAGGTCGCAGGTCCGCCTTCTAACCCGTAGGTCGCAGGTTCGATCCCGGCAAAGGCGGTCGTATTTCGGTGGAGGCGAAATGGTATAGTCCCGTGTACCTTGCAGTTTCAGTGCACGTTAAACAACACCAGGTGACCGAAACATCTGGAGCCCTCCACTGCAGCGCGTCTCATAACCATATTGCGGTTTTGAAACGTGTGATCCCAGACGTTATTATTATTATTATTATTATTATTATTATTATTATTATTATTATTATTATTATTATTATTATTATTATATAGCTTTCGGGTGCCCGCTGATTCGCAGAAATTGGCCGTCGAAGCGGTGACGTCAAGTCGGCGCAGGTTATTCAAGTTCACCAGCGGCACGAGGGACTTCAGATAATCTAGATCTCTGGCGCTAAATAATCTGATTATTGGTGCGACACACTGAAACGCAAGGGGGGAAAGTTAATATAACCACAAGATCGATACTTTTTAATGGTACTTTTAAGGGACTTCACTGCTAAAAAGAACAATGGCTTTTATAATCTCCCGAGATCACAAGGACATGCACGCTAGTAGTCTGCTATCAACAAAACAAAGTGGTTGCCCACTTCGTGGAATGAGTTTTGACTATTTAACCGTGTTTTTGAATGTGTCGCATTTAAAGGATCCGGGTTGCCATCCGTTCATCTCATGGTGCATGATCCCGCTCGAAATCAAGTGGCCAGTACAGGTTTACACGAGACTGTAGCAATGTTCGAAACCGGGTTCAATAGAACAAACGAGGTCTAAGACAGTTTAAGTAAACCGACGTGACCCAGAAGTAATCGCAATAGTTAACGTAAAGACGTTTCGCAAACGCTTGGCCGACACCCGTGCCGCGCAATAGAGGGCGCCAGCGCCTCGTCTAGTGTAGAGCTACTATATATGCTATCTTTAGGTCTAAAGGTAGCATATACAGTAACTCTAGTCTAGTGTATGGTTGCGCCTCCCCGTGGTGTCTTCGTTGCAACATCTGAAGAAGGGAACGACCCCACAGAACTCGTTGCAGACGCAACATATCTCAACTGCTGTAACAAACAGGAACTCGATAAAGCGCTGCAAAAAGTAGTAGAGCGCATGTTCCACAACGACTTTGAAGACTTTCTGGGCATCCGCGGTACATACGCTGTTGTGTGGCTATCGTATTACTTTCCTCTTTCCTTTTTTCTTCTTTTCCTCCAATTTCCTCTTTGCCCTGTGCAGGGTAGCAAACCAGGTGCAACCTGGTTAACTTCCTTGCCTTTCCTTTGCTTTTCTCTCTCTCTCGCTACCAATACTACAATCATGCCGGAGAAACCATTCATGGCCCCGTCGCAGTGGTCTAGTGGCTAAGGTACTCGGCTGATGACCCGCAGGTTGCGGGATCGAATCCCGGCTCAGGCGGCTCTATTTTCGATGGAGGCGAAAATGCTGTAGGCTCATGTGCCCAGATTTGGGCGCACATTAAAGAACCCCAAGTGGTCGAAATTTCCAGAGCCCTCCACTACGACGTCTCTCATAATTAAATGGTGGTTTTAGGATGTTAAACCCCACATATAATAAATAATGAGAAACCCTTTATGCTTACCCCAGTCACTGACGTCACTGACATTATGTTAAATGACGCAAGGGACACTCTATGAACGGGAATCGTCGGGTGCCCGTGCTATTAGCTTCCTCAGGGGTAACTCTAGTGAAGCTGCATTTATTTTTATTTTCTTTTATTTTTTTGTGATAAAGCGAACGAATTGCGTCTCGCCGAACCTCTTTTCCTTATCACTGATATAACATTTTCGACATGTCAGCAACTGAGTGACGTTGTGTACGGTGCAGGTCCGGCTGGTCATCTGGGACACGGGCGACTCGGACCTTCTTTGCGACCCTCACCGGGCCTCGTGCTACGCCGAGGCCGACGTGGTGCTGGTCTGCTTCTCGGTGCGCGACATCTTTTCCGGCAGCGAGGTGCCCACGCGGTGGGCCACCGAGGTGCGACACTTCAACCCGAACGTGCCCGTTCTACTGGTCGCCACGCAAATGGTGAGCACGCGTGACATCGCAGAGGTTCGTTTTACACGCGTAGTCAACATGTAGGAGCAGGCCAATTGGTATCCTATATTTATAAGGTTCAGCGATGTACAGGTTTGTATGCTGAAATCCTTCCTGCGAATCGTCAATTCGCGCTATGTATGCATGGAGAAAAAGAATTCCGGTGAGGTTCGGTGGGCACGGGCCTGGACTGCCACCTCCTGGCTTATGTCCCTGGCGCTGAAACGTACATCGAGCAAGAAAAGTTCAGCGGACGTTGCCTCTTAAGCAAACGCGATTTTTTTTACGTATCAGCTCGTAATTCTCCTATTCTAGCTCGTGACTGGATAACTTGTGTAATAATACACAGTACTAGGCTGGGGTGTCAGCCATCTTCTTTATTTCTAACCTCTTCTTCCTCCTCGTCTCCCTCCAACCCTGCCTCAAGTCCACGTACACTCCCCCTCTTTGAAGACTCATCCCTCCTGGGGTGATACTAGAAAACGTTTCCAATGGTCGCAAACTCCAGCACACCATCATCGTTGGTGTAACCGACCCTTTTGAGAACGCCATGTTGCACTGCGATCTGCACTACGCGATAAGGTCCCATGTACACCTGCTTTGTGCCGGGAAGGCCTTTTCTGACAAGCACCAGATCGTTCAGTTGTATCTGAGGTATCCGCGTGTTGTGGCGACGGTCAAAGTTCCTCTTCATACTTTCCCGGTATCGCTGGTAGGCTTCCGAAGGTTTTCGTTTTTCGCACAATTGCAGGCGGTCTGCAATGCAAAGTTCTTGATCAGCAGGAAGCACTGGTACCTCTCCGAACGCTGCAAAATATGGACTACAGCCGATGCTCGCAGTGTGCGACCGATTGTGATGAGCGACAGCTGCCTCCAAGCAGCACTTCCATCCACCCTGAAAACCTGGATACAATGAAATGAACTGCTTCAAATCCCGAATGATTCTTTCAGCCATGCCATTTCCTGCAGGATGGTACGGAGCGCAGCGTCGCAATACAACTCCTCGTTCCTTCGCCCAATCTTGCAAACGCTGACTGAGAAATGCTGGCCCATTGTCTGATATTACTATTTTTGTATTCTTGAACATCTCTCAACTCAAAAGAGCGATCACATTATTTGCGTCTTCCCTTCCCGGCCGTGCAGCCACTATTCTTGTGCACTGGTCTACTGCCACTAGGAAAGACTGCGTTCTTCTTACTCCTGCAGCCTTCTTTTTGAGCTCTGCGAAATCCAGATGAATGACTTCAAATGGTACGTCGGAATGTTGAGGCAAAACCATCTTGTCTGTTCTCTGAAGGTACTTTGCTTTGTGAACTTGGCATTGATGACAAGACTGAGCATACCGTTGAACGTCCTCTTTCATGTGTTTCCACTGGAAACGCTGACGAATCTTGTAATATGTCCTCCAAAAGCCATCATGTCCACCTGAGTGCGGGGAGTCGTGATAGAGCTCCAAAATTCGAGGCACCATTGTTTCTGGGACTGTGAACTTTCCATTATGGAACTTAAGTTCTTCAGTTCCCTCCCACAGCAATGTTGCATTGACAAAGGATATAGGTGTTGCAGTAGGTCTCCAGCTTGCAAGCGGGCGTCGTTCCTCAGCTGGTGTGGCCCCGGTATTCCTTGCAGCAGGTGTCATGGGTTGACGCTGGGTTCCTAGGTCCTGGAGGTAGAGGTTTCGCATTCCCTGCAGAAGTTCTTCGACCGTCTTGGGTCCTCGCATTTGTATTTGCTTCTGGAGGTCCTGACTTAAACCATGAATGATAAGCGGAACCACAGACGTCTCAGGCAAAGCTGAGTCCGCCAGCTGTAGCAAGCGCCTTTTCTCATAAAAATAGCTGAGTGCAGATCCAGAACTGTATTTGAACGTGATTGCTTTGTCCCATAGCAACACCTTGTTCTCGCTGAAGGAGCTCAGAAAGCTTGCTTTCCACTCTGTCCATGGTTTGTTGCTGTGAGCGTTGAGACGCCATTCGTACCAACTCTTTGCTATGCCCGATAGGAATAGTCGCATGTTTTTCACTTTATCTTCGTCGCTGTGCCAGTAGTTTTCATTGCATGCATACTCGTAAAACGTGAGCCAGGACTCGGGACTACTAGACTCTCCGTCAAACATGTCTGGCTTCACTTGTTCGTGACTCGGTCTGCTTAATCTTTCCGTCGCGTTTACAAGCAAGCGCAATAAATCATTTTGCTGCCTATTATGTTCTTGGTGCAGTTCAACAAACTTGTTGATCAGCTCGACGGAACTGTCGGGCGAAGCAGCGATAGCAGGCTTCGCGTCGTTTCTAACTGGAGTCAGCACGAAATTCTCATAATCCTGAAGTTTCATGTTGATCCTCACCGTTCTTTTAGCAAGTAAATGGTCTGGAGTGAGCTTCATTTTAGTGCTTATATAGGAAACAAATGCGTCAGTGCTTACTGCTTCCAGAAGTGCTAGTTCCTCTTCATCTTGAGGCGTTGCGGTCAAGATCCGGATGCCACCGCGTTGATTTGCTCCAATGGTGAAGTCCACCCACATCTTGAATACCGCACAGAAAGTATACGCGGCTGCGCCAATTTGTAATAATACACAGTACTAGGCTGGGGTGTCAGCCATCTTCTTTATTTCTAACCTCTTCTTCCTCCTCGTCTCCCTCCAACCCTGCCTCAAGTCCACGTACAACTTGCAATACCAATTACAGGCAGGAACATTTACTTGGTGGTCGTGTTTACAGACAAAGCGAGATGACAGCTTTATTGAGCATTTCGCGTACCTCAAATATTTGCTGTTGGGTGTACACACACGACCAAGAAACTGCAAAGACAAGCGCAGACTTCCAACTGCCGTTTATTGCGGCAAAAGTATTATATAATGATCACGTGATCAGATCTACATCTCTCTATACGTCATCGTGACAGATTTGACAAAACAGCAGTGTTGGCCACTCACCCTGATTAGAACACTCAATGAATCATCACTGAGGCTCACTACATTCGAACTTTTCTTTCAGTTTCAGTTACAATATAACGCCAGCAGAGGCCGATATAGGTGTTAAGTCACGCTCAGCACTGATACCGTGCATCACGTGATGTATCACACAAAGGCGTCCTCTTTCTTCTTTTGACGTCACAGGACCTGCGCGAGGACCCTGTGACCGTCCACGAGCTGGCACAGATCAAGTGCCGGCCCACGAGCGTCGCCGAGGGCCTACAGCTGGCGCAGAAGATCCAGGCGGCTCACTACATCGAGTGCTCGTCGCTAGACCTAGCCAGCGTGCGCAAGGTCTTCGAGAGCGTACTCCACACATGCCTCAGGGTGCGCAGCGTTTTTTGTTATTCAATTTTTAATCAGCACAAGAAACTACAGTTGGATATGGCTTTAGAAGCCCACGGCACTTCTTCCACAGAGGCGGTTGCACACAAGCCCGGATCAATGGGCGCGCACTCCAGACTGACGTCATGAGTCAAATGGCTCGTAACCACGCCTACGGAGAATATTGCCATGTGCATGTCATGTCATGGACGTCATTGGCTACCACGATTCAGTCGTGCGGGCAGGACATTTCTGGCACTATAATTGAATCAAAACAGCCCTTGTTAGCCGAGCTATGAGTAATAAATAGGTACCTTTTTCCTCCGCTCCATATTTCACACTCGACTACCTCAAATCTTTCTTCTTGCACTCGGGGCTAAGCTTTGCCTTCACGGGACCTGTATTACACGATCGACAGCCAATCAGACAAGGAGCCACGGTGACGTCCACGAGGCAGAGCATGTCGCTCTGTGAATGGGCGGTTGAAAACGCGTTTGGCCGAGTTGTAGTGATCTGCAGCGATTTTCAGCTCTAAAGCGTTGTGATAAAAAACACAGTTTATGCAGAGAGCTTAAATTGGTTTGTAAATGACCCTTGGGACTTTGTCTACCGGCCTAATGTGTTTGTACGAATTCATCAAAACCATTTTAGGATCCTTTTGTTGTCATCTGCCCTGCTACTTTTCTGTGTCCCCCTCACACATTTGCCTTCTGTAGGAATCTAGTACTTGTAGCGATGACGTACAAATAGAGCATCAGCCTTGCATGCTAGAGGTTCGTGGATGAAATCTAGCTGCCGTGTAATTCCCAAATGGATTAAAAATAATCACAGCATATCCAGGAAGTGAACAATGGTGAGTGGGCAAAGCAGTGTGATCGGTCAGTATTACCCTAAATCACCCGTGACATTGACCACTCATGCATGTAAAAGAGTGCCAAGCACTGTACAGTTATATGAAATATTTATTGGCCAACTCGTAACTGGTATGTCGTGTTGAGTTAAGAATTTTGTTTCGCTCATTATTACTGCTTTGCGGTATTGGATCTAGCCTGATGTTGGCAAAGACGAGGTCTGTGCGTGTTCTCTTAGTTGTTGTTGGTTGTTTCCAGTTATACAAAATGCATCGTAGAGCACATCGAGGCGTCATCTACTGTACAAGCCAGTCGTCCGTAATCATCGTCATCATTATCATCAGTGACATTGCGCATACTGGGTACCTTGCATGTCATGTGCCGCGATGGCAGAAAGAGAATGTGTATTTTGGAATGCGCTTATGTTTCATCATCATCAGAATGATCGTCATTATTGCAAGCGCTGGCTACGGCGTACACATACAAGGAGGCCGCGACCTTAAGGAGCACTTCCATTGGAAAAGATCCGTGTGATGATGAACTGCATAGAAAGGCCTGGTGTGCGGGCTCACTGGGGACCACAGCAGGATTGGTCATCCTGGTGCAGTACTTGGCCACAGCCTCCCACACTAACGAACCATTTGACTATTGTGACACTCCTCTCTTCCAAACGTTTCTGGTCAGCCGCTTATTGCTAGTCCGTGTTAAGACTGAGCCTGCAAACAGGGACATCAGAGAGAAATCGAAAGAGCCCAAGCGTCCACTAACAGTGTTCTCTTCACTTCTCTCTTAAATCCATGCTGGCATACTAGGTCTTTGAACATGATTGCCTATCGATTATGCAGATGAGCTCTCTGTTATCTAACGCTTTATTTCAGCTTTCTTCAGATCCAGGAATGGTCTTGTAGAAAAAAAAATATGGTTTGGAATCGATAGTTCTGGTGGAAGTGAAGAGTTATAATATATTGTATATGTATTATGTAGGAACATATGCTTAGTTCATATCAGGCCCAATTGACTGTAGTTATAAGTCAATGAAAATAAGTTAATTAACATACAGTACATGAAAGGTGGTTAAGCTCCCCCTTCCTCGCCCAGCCCTAGCTAAATATTTTTGGAAACGCCTCAGTTTATATGGCTTTTCCCCTTACCCTCTATTTCTTTAAGGCTGTAAAAGTGGAGGATAACTTTGGTTTAGCGATGGCAAAGGACATGTAAACAATTTCCTGAGCTCTGAATGCATCTACGCTGACGTCTTGCCAATGTACATTTACCCTTTTCTTTTGTAGACTACACAGAGTCGACAAAAGAAGTCCAGATGGAAGTGCCTCTGCTGCTGCTGCCGCTGACGTCATCACGCGTAGGACAACGATTCCTCTCGATCTAGTCAAGTGACATGCGGGGGCCAAAGAATCGAAAACGGCGGCGTTTTTGGCCGCGGACAGGCTTTCAGCTGTACATTCCAATCGACGTTCATTCTTTTATTGGACGAGACGCCAGCGCACTCCGTGTTGTCACACGACTGCCGCCGCGTGTTTCCGTATTCTAAAGATTTCATTGGTGAATTTTCAGTAATAGTCGCATCCTGGAGATTCAAATTACCCGGCCTGAAACATCACCAAGGGACGTCATGTGACTCACGTGACTCTTGTGTGAAGTCACGCGGCCAGACGAAAAGCGTCACTGTGAGGGGTGGTCACTCGCGCCAATCTTGTGAAACCTCGTGAGACTCGAAACCGCGAGTCATGTCGCGCGACCAGGAGCGGCACCGTGTGACATCCTGGGACTCTTGTTACTTTTGTGTGATGTCATGGGATTCAGTTCCGGGAATCATTTGGCTCGACCAGAAACGGTACCATGTGACTCTTGTGTAGCGTCATGTGATTCACAATTGGGAGGGTCACGTGACCCCACAAGCAACGTTCCCGTGGGACGTCGTGTCACTCACGTGACTTCATGGTATTCAGATCTGGTAGAGTCGTGTGACGTAACCATAAAAGTCACTGTGTGACGTCATTGGACTCGCGTTACTCTTGTGTGACGTCATATGACTAGTAATCGGGAGAGTCACGTGACCCCACTAGGGACGCGCATGTGTGTCGTCATGTCACTCATGTGACTTGCGTGACTTCGTGGTATTCAGCACTGGTAGAGTTGTGTGGCGCGACCGGGAACGTCACCGTGTAAAGCCATTGGACTCGCGCGTTACTCCTGTGTGACGTCGTGGGGTTCAGTCACGTGACCTCACCAAGAACGTCGCCTTCTGGGGTGACGTGACTCACATGACTTCGCGTAACGTCAGGCGATTCATTACCGGACTAGTTACGTGACCCGGCCAGAAGTGTTACCGTGTGTCATGCGACTCGCGTGGCTCTTGTGTGACGTCACATGACTCTTCCAGGTGTGACGTCGACCGGAAGTTCCTCCATCGCGTTCTTTGGAACATGGAAACACGCCCTTCCGCCTGTACTTAAAGCGTGTTCTTGTGAACGACGTGCCTTTATATATATTTTTTTGCAAGTGACCTGATATTTCAAGAGGAGGTATTTTTACCAAATATCTTTATCGGGAAAATTATTTATAGCCTATGTATATACTGCAGCATGCTTTGCTTGCGAGTCACTTAACGATGTCCGCAGGGTACAGCGATGTTGTTTTCTGTTAACGATTGTGTGATATGCGAGAGCTGTGTTGTTACAGTAGTGACATGTCACTTATGAGTCTCGTAGATAATGGAGAACACTCGGGTAAGAGTCAAGCTCGCAAACGAGAGTTAGAGAGATGTGATACTTACGTTAGTACCGGGTTGCGGGACCAATTTTACGCGAGTTTCGACGAAGCTTGACGAAGACGTATGTGCACGTTGATGTTTTTAAGACAAGTGTTCATAAATGTTTATTTATACACAGACTACATTGTGTGTTGTATTTTCCGAATCTCATAGAATTGTGACGTAGAATCGAAGTCGGCACAACTTGGTTCCTAATGGTGATAGTTTGTTAAAAACTTCAGAAATAACAACTTTATTTATATAGTGATGGTTCCTTAACTTAGTTGCCTACCTCCAAGTAGATGTACCCACATTAGCGAAATAAAAGGGGTCAGGTGGCTGAGCTTAGGTACTGTATATAAAAAAAGTTGTTTTTGCTGATATCAGCGTTAACTCCTTCAAACACTTTAAGCGACATTGTAATGGTATGACATGCACCTAACTATGCGACGTTTTTCATGCAGACATTGTGCAATGGCACATTACTGGACATTTTAACTCACCTGACAAGTTCAGATAACTGAAACAGTTACTCATGGCAGAGATTCAACCTACTCCACGTAGATGGCGTGATGGATTCCATCCATCACTCCATCTACTTGCAGCAGAGATAAGCAGCGAATAAGATGGAATGATGAAATTAAGAAATTTGACGTAGGAGTGAGCAAATAGTGAATTTTAGAACCGAATCGTTTATGAATCAAATTGTGATGATACCGAATCGAATACTATTTGAATAGTTCTCGAACACGCAGTCATTTTCGATGCAGCCTTAGAATGAAAAGGTACTCTTCAAGAGAACGAAGGAATGCTAAATCACTTTATTTGAAATAAATATTCACATGCTTTAACAAAGCAACTTCCTATTACTTCAGATCAATAAAAATACAGGTAATTAAAGGCAAGCTTGTATACAGCAGCAACTAGATGAAATAATGAAATAACCTTATTGAGCAGCAACTAGAGCTTTCGATATATCTTGTAACTGCAGACAAATATAGCTGTGGCTAAATACTGAACAGGGTAACTTGCCTGTAGCTTTTCAGCAAGACTGCCACATTCAGCACTTTTCACGAGTTATCCTAATGAATGTCATGATGAAGATTGTGGATTGATGACACTCCGCTCCAATGATACTTCCGCACAAACGCCTTCATCCTGTGATCAATATTGTGTCGATGATCCCGTAAGTGCATCAGTTGCATGAAAAATGAAAACTTTCCCTCGCCGTTATGTCGTTCCTTCAAGCATTTTTTGTTGCTGATTATTCTAAAAATATGCGGCATTTCGAACATGCACTGCTCAATTCGATTACTGAATCGAATAAAACGTTACCCGGAAATTTCTGATATTCGCATGAATGGGATGAGTACGTATGCATGATGGGGTAAGTTGGAGTTTACTGGAAGAGGCATCTGACATGCAGTAGACATAAGAAGCCTTGATGATGAGGGGAGTCTCAAGTTTCACCGTGGCGCCCCACTGCGGTGGTCTAGTGGCTAAGGTACTCGACTGCATTTCCGATGGAGGCGGATTGGACTCAGATTGGGGTGCACGTTAAAGAACCCCAGGTGGTCGAAGCTTCTGGAGCCCTCCACTACGGCGTCGTAAGCATTTGGTGGTTTTGGGACGGTAAACACTACATATCAATCAATCAAGTTTCACCGCGACAAAGTTTAGCTTCATAATGCTCTACACTGACACCAACGAGCAGCATGCATACCGTCGCATCTCCATGTGCAGGTTTCCGACAGACGTAACGTGGGATATTCAAACGCCCGTAATTACATATTTCAGATAGGATATGGCTGTTTGCATATGAAATGAGAAGTCTTGACATGTTTCGTGCCGGCGATTTTCGGAGAACGCAAAGTGCAAGAGATATTCATGTCGTAAACATGAGCAAGAAAAGCAATGTAACCGTCCCGCTAGCCGAAGACGCGCCGCCCGGGTCCAAGAACTCCGAGCGGTCACCCGAAGCACCGGCACCGCCATCATCATCGACGGAGGGTGGGAAGGGACAGGGTTTGATCCGCTTCCCCCCCCCCCCTCCTAGTCTGAAGAAACTGCCGGACTTTAAATAAAGTCCATTCATTCATTCATTCAACTTTCCGAGTTATAATCCCATCGAGTAGACAGCCATCGTCTTCTTCGACATCCAACATGCGCATCATCATAATGAAAACACCGCTTGCGTTGGTTCTCTAACAGAGATCAGTACCACAGTAGCGACTACACAGAACACGTCAAAACACGGGTTTTATTCATCACAAGTAGAGTAAAAATCTGGTATATACAGTCTATAAGTCCAGCTGTGTCATAAAAATGTTAAAAAACAATTAGCTTGGGCAATTCCGTAAAGGAAATGAATTCATCTACAAAACAATACATTGTGCACAGACCTCTCCGACACGAACGTGCGTGTTGCGAGCTTTTAGCGCATCTCTAAACTTTTCTGTCGCGTCTCTCAAACATACGCTGAAGACCAGCTTGCTGAATTATGCCCGGATGCAATGTTGTGAACTTGACATGCGCTGTTTGTCTCAGACTAACGGTTTGTGGCCTCAAAAAAAATTTTTTTTGAAAGAGGCAGGTATCAAAATGGAACGCGACGTCAGTATGGAGCAAGTGGGTACTTGTTCAGAGAAAATGCGCCTCAAATGATAGCCAAGTCTTTTTGTATCGCGAATGTGAAAACGCGCTTACAACTGAAGAACAGTGGAGTTAAGGCTCCAGATAGCCGGATAGTGAAGTACGCTTTATTAATCTAGGACGTTACGTCTGTGAAGTGCTTCCGGAGCGCGCTTTTAGCCTACCAAATCGTTTTTAATCTTGTTTTTTTAATCGTTTTAATTTTGTTTTTAGCCTACCAAATTGTTTTAATATACGCTATACTCTCTACATAACTCTGCTGAGCGCATTCACGCACCACGGTAATATCAAACGCGAAGAACTAGCAGTGTTGATCTTGCGTCCGATGTTTCTTCGAATGCCCGAGTCCATCTCCTGAGCTGCGCGTAAGAGTCGCAAGCGTCGTCTTTTTCGTCGCTGGCATGCAGTTTAAATGGTTGATTGCGTTGCCTGGTTTCCAGTGGATACTTGAACGCTAGAGAGGCCCAGGATGCGGGAGTTGCGTCCCAGGATGCGGGAGTTGCGTCCCAGGATGCAGGGACTGGATACTGCGCGCCGATTCCCTGCTCAGGTACAGGATTTGCAGAATAGACTGAGGAAAAGGTTGGGCTTTTTCTGCTGAAAACGAAAAAAATAAAGTGTATAAAAAGAGTGCGCAAGAGAAAAAAAAGTGAGGATATAATGACAATACACAAGATTCATCACGCAAACTAGCAAGTTCTTGCGAAAAGTTGCGTCTGGAATCTTTCGTATATGTCCGCTGTAGACGGGGACATAGCTTCACAAAGAACCCCTGTGCAGTTTTACACAGTTCATTCGGAGTGAACTTCTGTAGGCGAATCAGACAAAGAAATTTTGACGGATGCATAGACGCCTTTCGTGTTTCGTAATGCAAAAAGCACCGGCAGTTTTACGTCCACAACCCTCCCGAAATCGGGTGTCCACATCGTCGCGGCCGAGTGCGACGTTGTTATAGCGCTTTTCATTCTGAATTGTAGCCATAAACGAGCGCAGAGAAACAACCAAACAAGGGAGAGCTCTTATCGGCCGTCTCAGCTGGAAGGCAGTGGCTCGGACAGCTCCGACCGACGACCTTGCAGCTCGATAACATCGTGGACACGCTGATACTATGGCGCCGCCTACTGTCTAGCTCCCACGACAGAATTCTTTCATCTTGAAATAAATATTTTTTGCTGGATTCCATCGTCAGACTACTGTCAAGTAGCTCCCGCGAAGATAATCCCTTCGTCCTGAAATAGGTATGCCCTGCGGGAGGCACTCGTCAAACGTAGACTTACCTTAGACCAGCGAGCTTTGCACCTCTATAGTTGGACCACGTATTCTATCGCATTCCTCACCGTTGCTTCTTGAGACGTAATAGTGTGTGAGTAAAGAAAATTTAGTATCTGAATCCAATGAAATGAGCATGACCTATACTGCATTTATTGCGGAGATTATCTTCTTTAGGACTACCTGCATAAAGGGGGGAGGGGAGGAGAGGTGCTCGATTGAGGCGTCGTCGTTCCCTCCCGCCTAAAAAAAAAAAATTCGCCAGATCGCACGTACCTTGGGAGTTGATGTTACGCGAATCATACGCATGCAAGATGACTGTGTAGTAATTTTTTATTGATGGAAACGTTACGAAGTTGCGCTAAAGATAGATACAAAGAATGCACACACAGACATACGTTAAACAGCCACATGGAGGTTTACGTCACCAGTTGTTTAACGATGCCATCGCTACAGGGATATTAGCAACACCAGAAGCAGTAAGCAGATATGAAGCGCTGCGGTGCGCGAGGATCGCAGCCCTGGACCTGACTACAATCGATGCTAACCCAACGTGACGGCTGTATCGTAGGAGTACACATTTAATGTTTATAAAATTGGAAAGCTAGCACCGCAACCACAATCGGCGTTTCAAGAACAACAGAAAGGTCTATTAGAAAGGATGTACCAAGACCTGGCGTGGCTTTGTGGTAGAGAATGCTTGATTGACACGCGAAGTGCTATGGTTGGATTCCTGTTGGGACAATAATACTGTTATGTGCCGCTCACCTAGAGTGAAGGACTAGGGGTGCCTGCTCTCGCCACCTGGGTCGTTTTTGGTCGCACTACTGTGGACCGTGGATATTGTAAATGATATGCCCGTTCTCTGTCATTTCACCTCGTAATAATATTTATTCTTTGAATTCGCCCAGTCAAGGCTGCCGATGTCAGTTTTTTTTCATAACGCTCAGCGTTAAAATTGCCCATGTTTGTTCTAGCCGTTCCTAGATAGACAAAAACAACCAAACAACTGCGCGCAAGGTTACCCTTCAAAGAGGGTGTCGTAGGTAAAGTCCCTGGATATATTTTTTTTGCAAAGTACCGCCTATCACTGAAAAAATATCGAGTAAAAAGGGTGTCTTTTTGTCCCGTAACAATAATCATCAGGCTTGCGTGCGCTTCCTTTCTTTAAAACTCGGCGCAGGCCACTTTCCTATCGAGAATCCAATGTGACCCTGATAATGGGCATGTCGATCCTGACGGGAATGTACCGGGCTCGGGGCGATAGCGCAAGGATGGAACGCAATATAGATGATGATTATTGTTGTGGGACAAAAAAACAACCTTTTTACTCGCTCTTTTTTTTAGAGTATCCTTTGACCGAGCTGCTACCGCGCCCCTCAACCTCCTCTCCCGCCTGCCGGACCGCTAGTCAAAAAAGCTCAAACATCGCGCGTGTTATCAGCGTCACAGGGCATTCTTGATAGGAAAGTGGCTGCAGCAGCGCGTACGGTGGCCGTTTGGGAGGATATAGATAAAGGATATGGAGGAGAGTGTCGCTACTTTCTATATATTGAGGAACTTTAGTCCTATGCTGGTCGCAACGCCCCCCCCCCCCCTCTCCCTATTACGTCAATGCAAGGAGCTGATTTGGTGCCCCCTCCCTCTAAGGTTCCAAAAAGGCGGCGGCCTTCCGGCCCCCTCCTCCCGCTTCCCCTTGCACACGCCTATATGCCTACTCCCATGGGTTATTTATTTATTTATTTGTACAATACTGCGAACCTTGAGAGGTCCAAGCAGGAGAGGGATGTACACATCCAGAAGACATGCGTACGGATGCAAGATCGATACATGAATGTGAGGGTACATAATCAACAGGTAAGTATACAATCATTATACATTAGATGACAGCAAGGGTGAACACTCTGGCAAAACATTCCAATCGGAAACAGTTCGTGGAAAAAATGAATATTTGTATTGGTCTGTACGGGCAAAGAACGGTGTAATACTTCGGCTATGTTTGTGACGAGACGCTCGACTAGGGTTATTAGCTATGTAATCTTGTGACTGGATTCCCAATTTATTAAAATATAGCTGGTGTAGAAAGTTTAGACGGGTACTTTTACGTCGGTTGGCCAATGGTTCTAGGTGTGCGAGCTCCAACATAGCTGAAGGGGAGTCGCGACGTCTAAAACGTTTATAAATAAAGCGAGCTGCCAATCAGGGACATTTCTACTCCAATCACGGATTACCAAAAGACACGATTTAAAACATATAGCATGTTTATTTCCTTTTGCTTTATTTTTCTTTAAACTTAGTGCTCGTGCAGTTACGTCTTGCTTTCTTTTTCACCTATCGCTCCATTTTCGTCTCCAGATGGACATGAACACACGGGTAATTTAACATTATAAAACTGCTAGAAAACTGAGGGGAATGTATCGCCGAGTATCGGCGGGAAGGTATCGCAGAGCGCGTCACCAACAGCAATTAGTAAAAAAAATAAATAAATATATGGGGCGAAGACATGGCTCACCCCGATAGCTAGGCGGCACGCCTTCTGGATAACCTCGACGACTCCGGCGCCGTCCTTGGCGGAGCACTCCATGTAGGCCTTGGCCTTGATCTTCTTGGCGACGGCCAGCCCTTCCTGGTACGAGACGGGGCTTTGCCTCCGCTCGCGAAGGACCTCGATGGTTTCCGGGTCGTTCCTCAGATCCTGGACGCCAAAAGGAATGCCGCCTTGAGTAACGCACTGTCGTATACAATTCACAAGTGTAATAACTGCCAACGGATCTCATAGACTCCAATAAGCTTCGCACGTTGAAGGGTTCTGAAGGCCTGACCAGGGGTGCCGTAAGAAAAGGATGTCACTCCTCCTCCCCCCCTTCCCGACCTGAAATTTTCTCACTCGTACAAACGCTTGCACACATGCAAACATGCGCACGAACGCACATAAAGTATAGTGTACCCCCCCCCCCCCCTTCGCCCGAAAAAAAGTTCGACTAAGTCCCTGGGCCTGACAGGTCCTTACAGACCCATTCCGAGGTTTTCACACACTGACCCTTAGCCTATATGACACATGCTGTAGCAAGTTTGATAAGTCAACAAGAATTTAAACGGGAGATGAATATTGCTTCGCGTTATCATCACAGGCGTGCAAGGAATCAGTCCAATATCTCTACTCAGTCGGATCTGTCCAATCATTGCCTACGGGACAGGGTTATAAACATGTATGTTTTGCACGATGATGGCGGCTGAGGCACCGCGGTGTCGCAGTCCAGGAATGGTTTACGTCCTACTTTACCGCATTTTAAAACTACGCTCCAAAGGCAGGCTATGTTGACCGGCTTCACTTCAGGATACATCATGCAGCTGGTTTTCAGTCGGACTAGTGATGGATGGATGGGGGGGGGGGGGGGAGGAACAACGAGGAGCCACTGTGATAAAATCTGCTCCTTGACTCCCCCCCCCCCCCTCCGCACACACATTCCACGCACGGCTACGCGTATTGTATTTTTACCCTTGAATACCTAACTGTGCATACACACAAATTGGAACAAGATGCATAACACAGGATATGAGGTGGAACCGAGGATGGTGGGGGGTAAGTGAGGTGACAAAATTAAGAAATTCGTGGCCGTCAACTACAATGAATTCGTGAAGGGTAGGGTAAATTGGAGACCACTGGGAAAAGTTAATATTGCCGTAGGTTTAAAAATAGACGCTGAAGTTGCTGATTATTCCGTACAAATGTTATTGCGGTCTTATGCATATAAGGACACATTAAAATCTGTGCAAAGCGAGAAGAAAAGTTTTCGAAATAATTTACCCGTATTGTATGTTCTTTAATCAGGTCTTGAAACTTGCATTAACACGCCGCAAATATAAATACAAGGCTTACTATGCCAATCAAGAGAATCTTCAATCAAAACTTCAATTTTGCCTATTCTTGAAATCCCTTTTACAAACAAGAAGCTATCAAAATAGCTTCTTGTTTGATTCAGTCATTGGGGCATTGTTTTGGTTTTCCAGTGACATGGAAAATTCCGCTATCTCCCATTTCGACCTTATCGGGATGCGACGGACCGCACTTAATGGGGCTACTCGTCGTTTCGTAGTCAGTGCCAAGATTTCTGGAGTGCGGCAAAACCCCAGACACAGCCGTTATCCCGGACATCGGTGTCGGGCAGCTTGATTCCTCATCGTCGCAGTACGATCGGTTTTTTGTGTTGTGACAATGTCTCTCAGAACGGAAGTAAGAGAAAGAAGAGTACGGTAGCTAATCCGTGTGCCTCATGACGTATTAGAGAAGCTCCGGTTTTTGTGCGAGCTGTCGCTAGTACCAGCACATCAGAGAAACTACAGAAATATTAATAAATAAACTATCAGGGTCCCTTATACATTCGCCGAAGACGACTTGAATGTGAAGGCCGTTGTACGATTTGCAGAACTATCGCGAGTTTGGCTCGCAATACTTCTGCTCGCGATACTCGGATGTTCATCGTAGAGAGAGAGAGAGAGAGAGAGAACACAAAGAGAAAGGCAGGGAGGTTAACCAGGGCTGAGCCCCGGTAGGCTACCCTGCACTGGGGAAGGGGAGAAGGGGAGGAAAGTTATAGAGGAGGAGAGAAAAGGTCCCTGACTGGGCCGACGCGTAACAGCTTCACCATCACAAACGATGAAACAGGCCGGTGTCTGAGAAAATGAAGCGGTACTTTCGTTGTCTTTCGGAAATTGGATGGGCAGTGCCATGGTTGAATAACTAACAACGCAACAGTGGGAGGTACAAGCAAAATGGTGGCTTATGCGCACCCTAGATATGACAGACAAGAAGAAATTTAATGAGGTCTGGAGGGACTAGAAATGCGTTTTAGTTTTCTTTACAAATAACTTTAGCTGAGAATTTGAATTGAGTGTGTGTTTGAATTGAGTTTATTTTGCAACGAAGTTGCAAGGATGACCAGGAGAAAAAAGGTGGTGCATTGAGCAGCTCGAGATAAGCCTGGCCATCTTATACACTGGGCAATTTCTCAATGGTCGAACAGAAGTATACCGTGTGTATGACTCATTCAGTAACAATACCATAAAAGCAGTAAGCAACCATGGTCATAATTAATGTCCAGAGCTGTGTCCTTTTTCTTTCTGACCCTGTTAGTTATTCTATACATCTTCTGCGACTGTCTTTGCTCCAACACACAGCGAGCATCTCTAGCAGCTGCTCTAGCTGGCTTAAATCAGAGACCGACGACGCCAGAAACAATTCTGGAATGTCGACCTGAGAGGACGTTGCAGGTGAAAGCCATGAAGGTGGTGCTCAATTTCTTGAAGGCAGCAGACTTGCACCAGCGATCATAAACTTGCTGTGCTATGGTGACTGACGCGCAACTTCATGTGCGTGCTCACTCCCCCCTCTCTCTTTAACCCCCTCTCTCTTTAACCCCCCCCCATTCCCCCTGTGTAGAGTAGCAACTGGATTAACATTCCTTTGTTTCCTTTCCCTCCCGTTCCTTCCTTTCTTTGTTCCGAGTCTGTCACACTGATAGTGTTCACCTTTGGCGCCTGCGCACTCACCGTCTTGTTGCCTACCAGCAGGATGGGCACGTCGGGGCTGAAGTGCTTCACTTCGGGGCGCCACCGGACCTCGACGTTGTCCAGGCTCTCGGGGGCGTCCACGGAGAACACGATGATGACCACGTCGGTGTCGTCGTAACTGCGCGTGCGCAGGGTGTCGTACGTCTCCTGACCGGCCGTGTCGCACAGGCTGAGACGCACCTGCACGCAGTTCAAGGATTGATGAAGTAAAGTAGTTCAAATACGGTGCATCGGCGCTATCTTGCTCAGCTTGTGTACTGTCGCAGCGATTCACAGAAAACGTCACAGAGGCCTGTTCCACGCGTTTACTATGACGCACTTGTTCAGCTATTGTTTGAAAAGCAAGGCTATGGTCGGGCAGTGTCTTTTTCATTGTTATGGCGGCCGAACTCCCCTGCCATTGCGTTCGAAGAACTGCTTTATAAATCTCATCGTTACTCCCAGAAAGCCGGGACCAAAGGCAGGTCTTTACCAGAAGTTAACCGCGTAGCCAGGAGGTGGCACGTACCGGGTGCGCAGGTCACGGAATAGAATCTTGACCGTGGTGGCCGAATTTTTCGATGTAGGCGAAAATGCTCGAATCCCATGTGCTTCAAGCATTTCAAGACCTAGGTTTACACTGAAGTACCCCGGGTGGTCATGAAATTTGCGGATCTCTCCGCTATGGCGTGCTTGACAATCATACTGCAATTTTGGGGCGTTGAACTGTCCCATTTAGCGTAACGTACGGATAGTTTGCATTTGTTGGCTACGATAAGCAATTTTCTTCACTTAAAACGTCGGTGCTCAAGAATATGTTGTACAACGCGTGAGCAGTGACGGCAAATGGTTACGCACCACCTTGCATGCCCTATTCCAATAATGATAAGGATAACAATAGTACTATCTGGGGCATTACGTCCCAAAACCACGATACGATTACGAGAGACGCCGAAGCAGAAGGCGCCGAAAATTTCGACTGTTCTACCTTCCGCATGTTTCAAACCAGGTCGTACCTCAGTCTTCGTTCCCACAGCCAGTTTATTGAAAGCATTAATCCAACATGCCCAGATTGTGGCGCCGTATCTACGTTAGAACACATGCTCTGGCAGTGCCCCTCATCACGCGATTCGCTGCACATGACCGAAGAGGAATGGAGCTCTGCACTCAGGAGCTCAGAACTTGAACATCAACTCTGGGCTGTCCAGAGGGCCCAGACGCGGCGTTGAGGCTCGGCTTACACGTTCCGACGTAGGAGCGGCCTGCTGCTCTACCCCCTTGAGGTAGTGTTCCTCTGGACCTTAATGAAGTTATGTGTCTGTCTGTCTATCTGTTTTTAACACGTACCGACATCACATAGTACGCGGACTTCTATAGCATCTCTATCGAAATGCGATCGCCGTGGCCGGGATAGCACACGCGATATCAGGTCAGCAGCCGAGCGTATACCTTGTTCTGAAACTACCTATCAATCTATTAGGCTCAGTTTTCCAACTGGACCAGTTAGCCGCTTTAAAAGGTCGCAAAGGCCTACCTTCTTCTTGCCGACGGTGACTTCGGTGATGACGGTGTCGAACACGGTGGCTCGCACTTGCTCCGGGAAGACGCCCGTGATGTACGAGCTGATGAGGGACGTCTTTCCGCAGCCGCCATCACCGACGGCGACGAGCTTCTTGTAGAAGTCGATGGTCACTTCGGGCTGCTGCTGCTGCTCTTCCGGCTCGTCCTTCACGGACGTCCACGAAGCTCGGCAACCTTTCCTGCACATGGCGCGCGGTTATAGCCGGTCACCCTTAACGTGTCGAGTTCGCGTAGCCGTTTCGTAGTGAATCGGCGCGGTTCCCGGGCGTGGCGTGTGTACGCCTACGCAGACTACACTCTCTTAAAGACAGTTTGGCCCTCGGCGAAGTGTCTGCTTATATCACGAAGATAACGTGTCCATCGTATAGTTTATTTGCTATCTTCAGCAAATCACACTGCTTGTGTCGTATCATCGAATAATCGTAGCGCCAGGGCACCCCGGTGCGATTTCTCGAATATGGAATTGGGTATAACACGATGTGGGATTTTACGTCTCAAAACCCATGATATGATTATGAAGTACGCCGCAGTAGAAGGCTCCGGAAATTTCGACCACCTGCTGTTCTTTGACTGACGTCGTCGTACCGTGCACGGGCTTTATACTATTTCGCCTCCACCTAAATGCGACCGCCGTGGCTGGTATCGAACCCACAACCTTCGGACAACATAACCATTTTCCAACGTGGTGGAAAAAGATGGCATTAGTGGCCCGGGCAACAATACGCTTCTTTTTTATTTAAAGTACATGCTTTTAAATTTTCGAATACTCAGAAAACTTTCTATGAAAGATATATGTATAATAATATCTGGGATTTAACGTCCCGAAACCACGATGTGATTATAGAGACGCCGTATTGGAAGGCTACGGAAATTTGAACCACCTGGGATTCTTTAACGTGCACTTAAATTTATCCACACGGGAGTGCTAAATATTTTCACCTTCATCGAAAATGCAGCCGTTGCCAGTTGTTTTCAAAGACAAAACTTGTATAAAGCCGGCGGATCTTGGTCAGTTAAATTTATATCGAATGCATACGATATCACAACAAAAGCTAAATGAAGACGAAAGCTAATTAACCATTAGTGTAATTGATGAAAATTCAATGAATGAGTTAATTGAAAGAGCAGACGGGTTTCGTTTGAGCAGTTGCGATCGTTGCGGCACCTGGTAGAGCAGATCTAAACCGCGCGTGTGGCTTCCGTGGTCGACTTTGGCAGCGTGACGTAACACGAAAGTTAACCCGAGCAAAGCACCGTGAAAGACGGGCACCCTCTAAACACGACTGACACCTAGTACAAAGAAAGTATTAGGGTCGCCTACAAACGATTTTACGTAGGAGGCGACACCGAACGCTCTCTTGATATGCTCACTTCACTCGGGGAAGGGTGGTGTTAATCGCGAAATGGAACATTATATCAAAAGTTTAAAGGGGTTGTGAAACGGCCGCTCTACAACGGCGATGCGGCACCATCGGCAGGCTAACTGTGTCATCAGCCTGAGTGTACCTGCATAGACGCTTTGCTTATCGAGGAACGTGGAAGTCTATGGCATATCGAGCACGCGCAAGAGGCGCTCATCGGCGTCTGCCATAAGCGATCCGCGTCCCACAAGAACGCTGCTTAATATGACGTCAGAGTTCAAGTTAGCGCCGATTGCGTATGACAAAGACGCTGATGAGTGTGCCAGTTGCACGCACTCGCAAGTACTGAAGAATTCCGCGTTCCTCGATAGGCAAAGCATTGCTTATGATGACGTCACCTAGTTAGTGCGTGTGGACGCCGGCGGCTTCGCATTGTCGCTTTATAGCGATCGTTTCATGACCCCTTTAAGTATGGCAGCTGGCCACTTCGATTTACAATGACTGGCCCGCGCAACTGCTGGGAATAACACTTCTTGTTCCGATACGTACCTGGTCACTGCTTGCAAGTTACTTTGAATGTGATGTAAGTGTTTGAGCTCACACATTACGACCACGTGAGACGAACGAAAAAAAAACGGCACAATCGAAAATATGCGCATTACGCAGCTCCACAAATTGAATCTTATTATTATCATTCCATGAGCACAGTGACACAAATACCTCGCAGACAAGATTGCATTTGCACTGCCGCCATGCTGCCGCGACGATCGAAATTCCGCGGGCTTGCACGCTTGCCGAAACTACCCATAAGGCATGGCAATGATAAGCGAGGGGCGTTTAAAAGCGCCCCCCTCCCTCCCTCCCGATTGAAATGCGACCGATGTTGCTCAGCATGGAATCCGCGTCATCGAGTCTAGCAGCGCTGCACCCGCGACCTGTTGGAGCGAAAGTTAGTCTTGAAGCTCTGCGATTGGCAGCGTTGCGCTCTTGAAAGGGCTCGGTCTTTCGGGCAAATAGGCTCCCGGCAGGGCAAATGAAAAAAGGTAAAGTGATCATTGTTATCGTGCCTTATCATCGCTATTTCGACTATGCGTGATACAAGGTGTTGCGGGACACTAAGATGAACATCGGAACCGTAGACGTGCGAAAAGGTAATGACCCCCCCCCCCCCCTATCTAACTCGTCCCCTGAAGGGGCTGCTGCCATGTCTGTTATATTTATTTATTTATTCACAATACTGTAAGCCCTGTCGGGCTGTTACAGAGTGGGAACTACATCATACAATGACAATTCTAATTTACCAACAAAAGATTCAACTGTGTCTACATTCTCAAAGAAATCGGCGGCAAGACAGTTCCAGTCGACAATCGTTCTGACAAGAAAAGTGTTTTTAGATGTGTCGATTCTCGGTGTGTAGGGCATAATTACGTGTGGGTGATTGGTTCTTGATGAGGCTCTTCCTGGGGGACGCAAATAGAGAGAAGGGTTTAAATTGAGTTTATTGTTGTAAAGCTGATATAAAAACTTTAGTCGAGTGATGCATTGGCGTTATGCGATCTGTTCCGTCATTATTTATTGGGGAAGAGTTGTGACCGAGCAGGTGTTTGTCAAGCATTGGGGGTGCGAAGTCCTTGTGTTGCATTCCAAGATGTGTTGACTTTCAGCCATGGTCGGGCTATAGACGGCGCGCGCAGTCTAACCCTGTTGTGTTTTTTTTTACTTCTACCCGTGAAAAGCCGTCGACCGAATTCAGAAGCGATGCTTGCTTGTCAAAACGTACTGTATTCAGCCCACGGCTTTCTGCGGGTAAAGCGGAAACACGGCCGGACTATAGACTGCGAGAGCGCGCGTGTAGTTTAGCCAGGCAGTCGTTCCACCTTAACGCGGGAAACGCTGTGAACCACATACAGTCCTGATTAAATATCCAACGTCGCGCTGAAAGAACAACCACACACAGAAAAACAAAACAAATATAGACACCACGCGCGCTCATTTACAACTGTTTATTCCTTGAGGAAACAGGCTAATATACCACGTTGAATATTTAATCAAGACGTTCACCAACTAGCCCAACAGCGAGTTCTACCACGTACAGTCCGTTGCAACAAGCAAGTCATCGCTTCATTTGGATTCATTTATGCATCCTTTGCGACTATTAATTGCTTTCGCAATCGTCAGGAAGAGGGGTAAGAGTTCGAACTTCCTCTCCACCTATTGAAAAACCCCGCGCACGATATATGATCGAAATAATTACGCTGTGCCTTGTTTAGCCATTGAGAACTTTGAACGACGAAGCTGATAGTGTACTATCGCGGGCGTTTTACTTTAGTCGCCGCCAAATTCGTTGTCCTGAGCTTGCGACTCTCATTATATTTTTTTTGCGAATAATGCGACTGATTTCGCGTAATTGATTGCTCAGGAGGTAATTGAATTACACTGAGTGTTATTGAATGAAAAAAAAGGCAATCGAGAATTTGTGGCTCATCAAATCGAAGAGGATTATTAATAATTAAATGACATATTAGAATCCAGCTTTATTTAAGTCCTCTTCAGCTTGAAACAAAACTGGTGTAGGGGGCAAAAAAAAGCACATATCTAGTTAATAACCGTTTGTTTTAATCTCGCTAACTGAGAAATAAAGCGGCATTGACCATGACAGACACCACAGTAACCCGACCGCTCGTACGTGTGACGGTAATGTCGATATAACTTTATCGCTTTACATTGAATAGGTGATAAACTATACCAGATATCCTTCAACTAAAAAGTAGCACAGATAAAACATAAAGAAAAACAGACCTATAAGTATAAATTTATACATATAGTGCATCGATAAAGGGCTTTTCTGACTTCGAGGAAATATTTTAGAAAAGGAAATAGTACGGCATTGTGCAGTACGGTACGAAGAACTTAATTTGAAGATCCGGAGAAGTGCCACCCCAAATAGGACGGCACAGCGGGCCTCTCACACGGGGGAACAGCTAGACCTAACCTAACCGCCGCATCGCAGGCTCTCTGGACGGCTCAAAGTTGATGGTAATATTCCGAGCTCATGAGGGCCGAGCCCCATTTATGCTCTGTGAGGTCCTCATCCGTACATAACGAGGGGCACCGCCAAAGCATGTGCTCCAAATTACACGTTTCCCTATCAGCGATGGCACTGCTGTATTTGGAAGAATAAAGAAGAAAAAAATAACGCATATGTCATAACTGAAAGACGCGAATCACCGAAGTCAGTAAAAGTCATAAATGGTTGTACCATTAACTAAATACGAGGGAATTAATTATACATTACCGCTCCGTGCACTAATTAGCTTAGTGCTCTGCAATAGTGTACAGTACATAGTGCTATAAATCGTCAACCATTTTAAATGCGAAGCATTTCTTAGCGAACTTCGGTGACTTTGAGCGTATCTATATATCTATATCATCTATCTATATAGCCGCTTATGTTTAAGTGATCCAGTGGTCACCCCCTTAAGTTGGCGTAAACCAAAATTAGCATGGGAGGGTAAGATAGTTTGGCGAGTATGACTTGCTGCTCAAGACCTCAATAATATCACAATCCCGTCACGTACGTTGTCAAACACGCCCCGCCAGACAGTGGCACATAACTACGGGCGCGTATGTGACGCTGGTATGCGGCTATGTGCCACAGGTGATTGACACTTAGTATCTACCAAGGAACCACTAGAACTTACATGGACAACTTTAAAAATGCGGGCGTTAAGGAATACCCGAAATCGGTAGCGTCAACCCGACGAATGCAAAGAACAAATATAGGGGTCCCAGCTGGAATCAAACCCAAGCAATCTGCGTGGCAATGAAGCATTTTACCACAGAGCCACGCTAGTTCTCGGAACTATTTCTAAACATGATGCTCTTTCATAGGGCAGTACGCAAATCGAACTCTAAATAAATAGTCGATCTTTTTTTTCCTAACAGCATTTGGGCATCACAATTCCAAAGCACTCAATATTGATTTCTCTGAAGAAAAGTAAAAAAAAAACAAATGGGCTACGTTGTTTTGTAAAAGATATAGTACTTATTTAAATGCACGCCAATTATGACAATTGCTCTGCACTTTGCCTTGCTTCGCATTTAGATTAAGAATAAGGCTGGTAATACGTGTGCGTTCTGTTTTTGATTGTATTCATTTTGATCAGAAAAAAAATAATACGTTTGACGTTGGTCCTGGACGTCGAACGACCCATGCACATAGCAGAATCTTCACCGAATTGATCGTACGCAGTCGAACGCAGTCTACTGAGATTAAGTCAAGACGCTTTAATAATATTGACGAAACGCAGTGATTATACAGAAGGGACGCTTTTCTGCTCTCCCTTAGTGGAGTACCAAGGGCTCTAAATCGTTAAACGCTGTTTCTATACACACTCAGCTCATCCATTGCTCATTGTATCTTTCCTTTTCTTTGCCACTAGTGGGAAGAACGTTGCAAAAAAAAAAAGTCCATGTATATAGACACTGCACCTCAGGAGGCAAAACAAGGCGAAACCACAATTCTGCATCTTTTGACACGTACAGTCGCGCTGAATATGAGTCGCAGCACGTCGTTTGCACTAAACAATGAGGCCAACGCTGCAAGGTGGCGCTTACATAGAGAGAAAAATTGGCGAATCAAAACTCTCTCAATTGGTGGCACTTTCTTAACTAACTTAACTAGCCATAGGAGGTCCCCCTGTCAGTTTCTCTGAAACTTTGGGACCTCCTGCTGTAATAACGCTGACCATGTAACTGAACTGAACTATTTAATAAACTTGACTCGACTTGACTTGAAACTTAACATTTATCAACAGCATCACGTTCAGGCTTGTAGGAGTCGCTTTAACCACCGAGCCAGCGTGTGGCTACTCATATTGTGTGCGACTGCAGAAACCTGATTTCGCCGGTACTATTAGTACTCGCATTGCTCGAAGAACCGGAGAAACTGCATCAACCACATCGCGCGTACAAAAACGATTCCGACTCTTCCTGGTTGTTGCCTACGTACTCACTCGTCACTGGGCATCTGGAAGTGCTGCCATAAACACGACTCGCGTTCTGCGTGGAGGCGTTCCCGTGCCGCAAGTCTTCTTCGCGCACTCGAAGCACAAGGAGACACTTTGTCGGGCGAGTGTTCCACACTGACAGGACCTTGCACGCGGGGCCACGCCGGCGAACCTTGTCGGGACCGAGCCGTCCGATAAGGAGGTGGGAGACCCTGCGCGGATTGTTTTACGCCGCTATCAGATAAAAAGCTTCTCTTTTGAAAGTACCCGCCCCCAGCTTTCGTGTGTGTACGTGAGCGCACAGGGTCAAGAGCCCCCCCCCCCCCTCCCTCCTCTCTCCTTTGAGAAACGAAAGGATAACGGATGGATGGATGGATGGATGGATGTGGCTGTACCCTTTAGATCGGGCGGTGGCTAGCGCCACCTAGCCGTAATACTTAGTGAACTAACCACTATATTATCTTTTTTTTTCCCTTTAAATAGTGAGGTTGAGGACCCGTACTCTGCAGTGAAGGGCTCAATTCTCACTCGTGCCTTGACTTTAGCCACCAATCAGATAACCTCCTTCTAGTTAAGCCTACCCGCTTAAAGTCTATTTTGCTCTCCCTGTCCCTAAAGCGACATTACATTCCAGCACCGTTCCTAATGTGTGGTGGTGGAAGCGCCATCTTTTGACTTACGAAAGAACCAGATTGAGAGGTGCTGCGGGAATCGCAAGAGGAGGCTAGTGGTCCTGTCTGTGCGGAAGTCAAGTTATTTCACTCCAAGAGTTGTGGCCATAATGTCATTTATATGGCTAACTAAAAGGGGGGGGGGGGGGTAATCCCGGCGTCCGGTGTCCTCAAAACGGATGGTATCAGGTGTTTCAGTTTCAGTTTTCAGTTTCAGTTTTATTGAGCATTTTCTTCACAGAGTTGCGAAAAAGAAAACGCAAGGATAAGAGCAAAAAGCTGCTATGTTAGCAGCTTGACGAGGCTCCTACCCCTTTTCACTTGGCATTACAAAAATCCGCAGAGCACAAAAAATGAAAAAAACAATTTGACGTCGATTTTCAAAACCTCAAGAAATTAGGAAATAAAAAGAAAATGCATCAAAATTACATCAATTTCAGGTTTACATGAAATAAGCAAACCACAAAGAGAGAAAAACAAAAAACAAAAGAAAACAGCGTGCGGTCAATCATGAAACAATGCACACGTTGCTAAACGGCTACCAAAGTATTACAAAATGATTATACAACGTTTACAACACTGGGTATGCGAAAAGCACAAGTTTTAATGCACAAGGGAAACACTGACGAGTGAAAGGTTGCATGCTTTACTCGTAAAAAAAGCAACGAAAAAAAAAATGTCGAAGAAAGCAAACATCATAGGATGCCATGTTACACACGAGCACTATTATAGGATGTTTCTTTTACATATAGTACTGTAGCCGGACAACTAGAAGAAGCTAAACTACACACCGCCATTTTGGATGAGAAGGTTCTTAAGTTGTTTTTTATGTATAATAAAGAAGTCGATGTTTTTATTTTCAAACATGTTAAAACAAGCTGGAATACAGTGTTCAAGTCTTCTCAAACCGTGATTAGTTCGCGAATGAGGAACGAACCAGGAAGGCCTTTTCCGAATGTCATAACAGGATTGTGTATTTTTTCTGAGGTTACACAGTTTAAGAAAACAAGCGTTGTTTGATAGCAAGCTTTGTTTGTATTTCATAATAAGGTTGAAACTGTGTATGTGATCGATCGGTAAAATCTTATATTCTCTGAATAAATGACTTGTATGTGCGTCGTATGGTACGTTTGCAATATGACGAATTGCTTTTTTCTGCAGTAAAAATATTTTGTTCCGATTTGCTTTAGATGTATCTGCCCACAATAGACTACAATAGTTTATGTGAGATGAAAACAACGTATTATAGAGTAAAAGTTTAGTGTTTGCTGGAAGTATCTGTCGAAGTTTAGAGAGAGCACCGCACGTCCTAGCTATATTTCTAGTTACTTTAATAACGTGTTCGTACAAATTAAGATTTTCATTGAAAATTACTCCGAATGATGAAACTTCTTTGACAACCTCAATTTTTTCGGGCCCGAAATATATATCCAAACCACGACAGACAGCCTTCTGAACCGGTGCGAATACCACAGCTTTTGATTTTTTTTGTGTTGATCATTAAATAATTTGCAGTACTCCATATGAAGATGTCGTTAAGAATGTTGTTGGCTGAGTCTGCAAGCTTACCTAAATCATTACCATGAAAAAATATACTAGTGTCATCTGCATAAATCATAAATTCCACATATTTGCTGACACTTGTTATGTCGTTTATATAAATATTAAACAGTAGGGGCCCTAATATGCTGCCCTGAGGTACACCTTACGTTATGGTTAGTAGGGAGGATTGGTTGTCATTTGTAACTACAGATTGCTTTCTTTGTGATAAATAAGATTTCAGAAAGTCAAGTGGGGTTCCCCGAAAACCATAATGACGCAATTTTGCATAGAGTACTTCGTGGTTGATTCTATCGAACGCTTTGGAATAGTCAATAAAAGACACCCAGTGTTAACAGTTTCTTTTCAAATGAGTTAAGTATGAGTTCTTTTTGTGTGAGGAGAGCCAGTTCCGTGGATATGCCCCGTCGGAAGCCAAATTGATGCGGTGATAATATAGAGTACTTTTCACAAAAAGACATGACACGTTGATATATGATTTTCTCTAGCCCTTTAGATATAACAGGAAGTATCGAGATTGGATGATAATTAGAAAATATATTTCGGTCACCAGATTTGTATAAGACACTAACTCTCGCATGCTTCATTTTTTCTGGGAAAACTCCCGTGGATAAGCAGATATTAAACAGATGGGTAAGAACAGGTAACAAAAGATCAAGTGCTGCTTTAATAGGTCTAATTTGTAGGTCATCTACGTCCCGAGCAGTAGTGTTCTTTAGTGACATAAATACAGACAATACTTCTTCACTGAGTTGTGTTTAAAAAATATGCAGTGCTCATGTTTGGCACACCTAGAAAGCCCCTGTAATCACTATTACAGGCACGAGAAGGGTTTGATAAATCAGAGGACACCAGCGTTGTGAAGTACATGTTAAATTTAATAGCAAGTTCCTGACCCTTTACTATCTTGTTATCTATGTTTAACTCAAGTGCGTTGTCTCGAGAGCAACTTCTATTTAGAAGCTTATTTATTTCTCGCCAAAGCACGTCGCCACGAGTGCTAACCCTCTTGAAGAGAGCTTCATAGTACGCATCCTTAGTTTTTCTCAGTTGCTTCGTTGCAAAATTTCTATACCGCTTGGATTCCGAAAGATCGTTATGGTGTCTTGTTTTCACGAATTTCACGTACAGTAGATTTTTCTTCTTAATCATTTCCAGACATTCTCGCGTCATCCATTGTTTCCGACCTTTCTTTAGGGTTTCGACAGTTTTATATTTAAAAACACTTATGGTAAGTTTTTCTTGACAGGCACATGAATATTTCATACGCCTCATTAGCGTTAACCGATTTATAGACAGGATCTCAAGAAATCTGCGCAATTTCACGCCTAAATGTGAAGTGCAGTAGCATAGCCAGGAAAAGGTTAGGGGGTTCAAGTATACCTTTTGTGTGTGTTTTTGCGTGCATTTGCATACGTTTGCGTGTATACTATATCCATACGCGAAATTTAAACATTTCGGTGGAGAGAGGTCTGCCTCCCCAACCCACAGTCCCACGGCTGCGCCATTGCTGGTGAGGGAGTCGTGCTGGCATGGGTTTTCACAATGACTCATCAATTTTTTTTTTTGGGGGGGGAGGGGGTGACTAAGGGTCACGATGCCACTCCTTAAATTGGCGTGTTCAAATGTTTGTCTTTGTGTGTGTACACGCATATACGCACAGACTAAGAATCTGTGGGAGGAGCTTTCCCTCAAATAAGAGTTCACTCATTCCTACTCGATGGCTACTGGTGAACAAAGGCGTAACAATAAAAAGGGGAAAGGGAGATATTCAGCCCTTCACGTAAGAATGTCTGGCGAGCGAATGTGCCGAGTCTTCGGCATGGCATAGTTCAGCAAGCCTTTCGATATCTTGCAGAATTATCATTGTCAACAAGAACGTGACTGAGGGGGAGATAACTGAGAGATTACTTGAGCAGTGTATTCACAGATTATTTACAACCGGCTGATAAGAGTGCATCAACAAAATGACCCTTGACCGAATGTAAGGGATCATGACTCTCGAAACACGTCGAAACATGGCTGTCTACGGGAAGTTGCCATTGTTGACAATAACTATATCAAATTAAATCTATATTTCTACCATGCACGAATTGCGCACTAAAGGACAACAAAACAGGATGGATGACACAGAAAAAGCTACCGATTATATAGTGAGAAATAGTAGGCGGTTTGACTAGTCAGCAGCTCATTGTCAAATATGGTGTGTGGCGAACAACAAACAAAAATATTGAATTAACAAGCAAAAGCACATCTGTCATTAGCGCAGAATAAAAGTAATGCACAATAGCCTGCAAAAAAGAAATAGGGAAGCATGCAAAAATATACAGCGCCAGGATGAATCAAATTAACTTCCTTCTGCCAACATTGATCTAAGTTCTGCTGAAGATAGCCCAAATAAATCAAGACTAAATTAACTGAATATGGTTTAACAAGGCTGTTAAAGAATTACATACACTGTATGCCAGTATTCAAAGCGGTTTTGGCGGCATTCAAGAACTCTCTGTCTTGTTTTATAGCGGTGTGGATTTGTTTCCGAATTGCGTCTACTAATATTATAGTGGTGCCGATTGCTTTCTTAATATCTAAATTTTGTATACAATTACTAATTTCGTATTACAGTCCTGAAATCAACCGATAATAATGCCAAACGTATTTCTTGTTTCAATTTCGCTATATTTGGTTTACACTCACAAGGACTGTAAGCAATGCGCAACACAGACCGCGCCTCAGTGTTTCGAGAAGCTTCGCGATCGTAGTAGAACGTTTCTTTTTTGTCAAGATTGGTGGAGGAGAGATTGCTGTCAAAGGAAAAAAAAAAAATTGGCGTATTGGTGGTATTGTACAAAGTTTCAATAGAAACCCGGTCTATCCCCTGCACGCGTGTCAAAAACTTGCAATTCTACAAACGTAGGTTACAAGCGCGAACCCCAATTGAGGTAAAAAAAAATATCATGTTGGCCTTCACATAAGCACTGACAAGGGGAGAGGCGCTGACGCCGTGCCGGGCCGCTAGGCACATAGGTGGTGGGTGTTTGCAGGCAGAATGAAGACTTCGGTGAAATGGGAAATATGTAAAGCACACACACAAAAAAGACAATAGAAGTATAGAAATTGCGTTTATTTTTAGCCTACATGTCAGAAAGTTGCAATTCCTAAGCGTATGTTACATGCGAGAACTCATTATTGGAATATTGGCCTTCAAATAAGAGGTGACAATGGGAGGAAGGGCAGTTCTGACGTCGCATGGCCCTGCGGGCCTGAATATTGCCGATTCTCGCTCTAGCGCACGGAAGAAACCGTTTATGTTACATCAGCTCGATGCATAAATTCGGAAAAGTCTGCGTCGCGTACAAAACATCCGCCGTCTATTGATCAATCACTCTGGAAAATGCGCGCCATCTATTGAATACAACGGCACGTGTTCAGTAGAGCGCGACCGCGAAAGGCCAGACGGCGCTGTTCCCTGTGGCATACCTTCGTAGCAGACGACAAAATTTGATCGCGGTACGAGTAGTTTATGCTCGCTCGTCTGTCTATTTCTTGTTTTGTGCGCGCTAAAGAAAGTTAAAGTATGAGTAGTTCATTTTAGTTGTGAACCTCGTTAATTTATAGCTCATTCAGGGCCAGGGACAGCAGAAGGATGTTTAACTGAAGGAGGGGGGGGGGGGGGGGAGTGCGGAAGTCTACGACGTGTGAGGTCCTTCGTGTGGGAGGACAGGGACGCAGAATTGTATGCACTGCGGTTTAGCTATCTTTGCTCTCAGGGCGGTGGGCAAGAGGGAAGGCAAGCGAAGAGAAGGGGGAGAGTAGTGACAGCTTCTCCGTGTCCTCCTGGCGCGCCACCTGTGTTTAGTAATGAACGTGCAGTCTGTGAATAATAACTGTTGGTCGTGTGCGTGATCACCTAGTTATACTGTTTTTTTTTGTAGGCGCAGCAAAGTAGCCCACAACTAATGCGCTGATCGCATGCGCAGCTTAGTGTATCTATATGCGCCCATGTTTGCGGAAACACGTTATTGTCGAAGGAGCAGCCTACAAGAGGACACAAAAGATGCTCACATAATAAGACGCAAACGCAACATTTGTTTTTGTGTTTTTTTATGCGCGCGTGTTTCGAATCCTTCTATGCGTCGCTGCTTCTAAAATCATGGCTTACAATTTAGCTCATTAGTGCGTACTAAGCACATTATTGCCGCTGTCAGTCTATAACGTCACGAAGTTCTGGTGATTGATATTGTAGGTGGCTTCGTCAGCCATGCTGATTGATTGATCAGTGGGGTTTAACGTCCCAAAACCACCATATGATTATGAGAGACGCCGTAGTGGAAGGCTCCGGAAATTTTGACCAGCTGGTGTTCTTTAACGTGGACCCACATCTGAGCACACGGGCCCACAGCATTTGCGCCTCCATCGAAAATGCAGCCGCCGCAGCCGGGATTCAATCCCGCGACCTGCGGGTCAGTAGCCGAGTACCTTAGCCACTAGACCACCGCGGCGGGGCCGTCAGGCATGCCGTCGCAATTTATTTCGCTCCTGGCAAACTTCACCGGAGTGGTTTTTTTTTGTTATCCTGAAAATGTCAATGAATATATATTCAAATGGTCTATCATTATCGCGAACATCACCACTCTAGCCCCACTTCTTTTTAGTGTTTTGTTAGAACCGAGCGACAAACAAGTATTCATGTGAAGAGATATAACTCAATAACCACGAAAACCGGTGTTTAGGTCAACTCATTCTCTTTTTTTTTCAATACAGCACTTCATCCGCCTGGTACTCTCTAGAAGAGGCATAGCTAGGAGTTTACATGCGAAGCAAGTAAGGGTGTTTGGCGTACTTACCCCCTTTTCCTGGTACATTCGGGTGTGCGTTTCTATTCAACTTATATGTAGTACGTATGTGGAGCCTTCTGATGTACCAAAGACAGCAAAAGACCACCTTTTAGCATGCTCGAGTGCCTTCGGATGTCATTCGATTCTGTAAACGCTGCACGAACGATCAAGTTCTTCGTGGCGTGACACAAGCATCGTGGTGCATACAAGCAGGGACCGATTTGGGAGAGTTGGGGAGGGGGGGAGGTTTCAACTTATCAAACACCCAGACAAACTTTCTCTCACATGGCCACAGCGCTCACGTGGTCTTTCCAGCGCTGTGTTTGCAAATATGTCACACCAAGACGAAACACGAACGTTTGTTTTTTTTCAAAAAAGAAACTGAAGATTTTACTTGAAAAAGAAACATACAAGAAGTAGTAGATGGAAGAAAACACGGTAAAGAAAGTAAGACAGAAGCCTGACGAGTCTCTCAACTTCAAAACTTTGCAGCGACGAAGTCAGACGTCACACCAACACGAAACACGAACGTTTGGTTTTTTTTTTCAAAAAAGAAACTGAAGATTTTACTTGAAAAAGAAACATACAAGAAGAAGTAGATGGAAGAAAACACGGTAAAGAAAGTAACACAGAAGCCTGACGAGTCTCTCGACTTCAAAACTTTGCAGCGACGAAGTTAAACGTCACACCAACACGAAACACGAACGTTTGTTTTTTTTTGAAAAAAAAAACTGAAGATTTTATTTGAAAAAGAAACATGCAAGAAGAAGTAGATGGAAGAAAACACGGTAAAGAAAGTAAGACAGAAGCCTGACGAGTCTCTCGACTTCAAAACTTTGCAGCGACGAAGTTAAACGTCACACCAACACGAAACACGAACGTTTGGTTTTTTTGAAAAAAAAAACTGAAGATTTTATTTGAAAAAGAAACATGCAAGAAGAAGTAGATGGAAAAAAGCACGGTAAGGAAAGTAAGACAGAAGCCTGACGAGTCTCTCGACTTCAAAACTTTGCAGCGACGAAGTTAAACGTCACACCAACACAAAACACGAACGTTTGGTTTTTTTGAAAAAAAAAACTGAAGATTTTATTTGAAAAAGAAACATGCAAGAAGAAGTAGATGGAAGAAAACACGGTAAAGAAAGTAAGACAGAAGCCTGACGAGTCTCTCGACTTCAAAACTTTGCAGCGACGAAGTCAGACACCGATCGGTATTCCGGCAGCGCGAGCCTCCAGGTGTGAATCTCGTTCCACGCCTCGGCCTCCTTGCGGTCGCTGAGTTTGTGGAACTTGCTCTGGTACGCCTGGTACAGCTGGTTTGTCAGGTGCGCAAGGCAGGCCACGTTTGTCCTCGGGTAGTAGCCGGCCCAGTTGCCCCTGGAAGCAAGAAGAAGCGAGGTTGGCGAGTTGGGCCAGCTGTCACAGACGCGTTCGTATACCAACAGACCCATGTGGTACATTCCGCTAGATTGCCATCTACTAGAATGTACCAGTTTAGAGTGAGCTAGCATGCACGTGTGCGTGGAGTATTCGAGCGTGCACTACATGCACATTCTTTTCGTATACCGACTGATCCAGTTGTACATACTAGTGCATCGCGACTGTATCAGTGTAGGGTTTGAAAGCATGTGTCCAACATTCGAGTATACAATACACGTACAGGGGGGATCAAAAGTTCCAAGGCCCTTATCCCAAGTATTTTTACGGGAGCGTGACCTAATAACATTATCGCGCGGCCCTGTTCATAATGGGAGCATTCCAGTGCTATCCAATATACATTACACTGTAATGTGCACTGTCGTTCTTTATGAAAGGGGACACGCGATCGTGTGACCTGCTCTCTACAACGGCTGCCTGCAGTATAATGCATTACTCAATAATACTCGTTGTTGGGCTAGTTGGTGCATTGCTTCAGATGAAAAAACTTCCGGCCAATAAAATAACGCACACAGGAAACGAAGAAGGAGACAGGAAAGAGGCCAGTCCTGTCTCCGAAACACGAACGTTTCCTGTCTCTTTCCTGTCTCTTTCCTGTCTCCTTCTTCGTTTCCTGTGTGCGTTATTTTATTGGCCGGAAGTTTTTTCATCTGAAGCAATGCATTACTCGTTGTTTTGTTTGCCAATAGATGACGCCGAAAGCCAACGTCTTTTGCTGTCAGTTGATGATAGTTCTGTAGGCAGCCGCCGCAGAGCGGACACCGCGCGCTCAGGCGTTCCCTTTCATAAAGGACGACAACGTACACTGGATGATCCAGCCGAACAGTCTATTGCGTCGCGACTTATTAGAATGTATCAGTGTGGATTGTTCCAGGATGTGTTCAATATCCGAGTATATAATACACGTGCATTCTGGAGCATTCTAGTGTTATGTAATCTACTTTACACTGTATTGTACACTGAAATGATCCAGAATATTTGAGTGGTACAATCTCTATTACCCTTCACTGGTACATTCCTGTGTCTTCCAGTGCTACGCAATCTACTAGAATGTATCTGTGTGTGGTACTTTCTAGCACACGCTACACTGGTACGTTTCGGTACACTCTAGTACGGTCGTAATACACTATAATTTAGCAGAGTGTGGTATACACTGTATTAAACTGTGGATGATTACTAAAAATTACGTTGTCAGACATCGAGCATTTTATGAAGACAGTCCGACGAAGCTACAGCTGTATGGGGCTAGAGCCGGCCCACATAAAGACACATTAGGGTGGGGGGGGATGCTTTGACGGATGGTCAACCCCTTCCCCCTCTGAAGAAGAACCCCACCCACGCCTATAGTGGAGACAGTGTGTACGCAGTAACATTTGCACGTTTTCATGGGATGACGTTCCGAAATCGGTAATGATGCACACGACGTGAATATGCGCGGAAACGACGACTACCAAGGACACCGACAATAGGACGATGTGCTTTCTACTCTGCGCAGTATTTCTTGGTCAAATTTCCGCTGCGATAAACTAACTACACACAATCGAGCACCCGATCAAGTTTTCTTCAATCAGCCTAAAAAAAAGAATTCGCGCTTACTTTGTGATGATTCCAATCTCCTTGTAGATGGAGTACACATTCGAATGCCTGGATTCGCAGGGGTGGGATTGGTTCAGGTTTGAAAACACGATGTGACCGGCTGCGAAAAAACAAACACAGGCACAATGATCGTTGACGTTTATTGAACAATAAACGCGCCGTCATGTATGCCACATGTTAAGCGTGACCTTTTTTGGTGTAACCGAGAACACACGCACGCACGCGTGCACAAAAGTTAACGCACAACTCAACACTGACATTGAACTTGACTACGAATGTTGTTCATAAGCTTTCCTTAGACCGAGTCACTACGAATGTTACTGTTTACTCGTGCTTCATTTAATACAAATAGTAATACGAGTAAACTCCTAGTAATACGAGAAAGTGAACTACTACGAGTATTACTGTGAGTAGAACCAAATTTTTTTTATTATGGTTAACCTCCCTGCTTTATACCTGAACTTTCTACCTCTGATTATAAGTTGAGAGTTTTGCTTCCTCACCTGCTAAAAAAAGGGGAAAAAAAGAAGCGTGCCTAAACTAAATGAGAGTTCCTAGTGTGCTTGTGTGTGCATGCTTTTTTTTTGGGGGGGGGGGGGGGTAGGGGCATGCTACACCTTTACGACGCGCGATATGCCATAATGGGATGGACTGTGTCGTGCTTCTAAAGTTTTTTTTACTCGATAATTTTCCCTAATAATTTTATCTAAACTCAGTCAGACACAAAATGACTCGATACGTGAATCGCGCTAATGTGCAATCGATATTGGAAGCTCTCACTGCTGGCGTTCCTGATGCGCGCCGCTGCGAAGTCGATGATGGTGGCTCGCACGCCCCAGCTGTTGATGAACACGTTCTTGCCGCCCATGCAGAACTGGTACAGCTGGAAGCTCGTCTCGTCCACGAGCACGTGGTTGAGGCTCAAGTCTCGGTGTTCGAACTGCAGCGCCCCCTCAGCCACTGCCAGAGAGAGCGCCACCTGCTGGAGGATGCTGCGAAGCTGCAGAGCGTTGTCCAGCTGCGTAGACGGCGTAGAAAACGGAGGGAGGGGGGAGGAGACACATGATGAGTCGTTCAGACAGTAAACAAAGCTACTTGGTTTAAATTTTTTTTATGTAGGCATAAACTCTGCGATTGCCTCAGGCGATTCTAAGAACACTATCACTTTCTATTTTTGCTCACTCGACGGGTAGATCCCCCCTCTCTCCAAACGTTTTCTGCAACTAATGTGCTAATGCCCGGCCTCCAAGGTCGAAGACGTTTCAAGCCTTCTGCAAGTCACCCAATTTCGCATTGCCTCCGTGATCGGTCCACGTTTGACAACTTGACGATGGCTTTTGACGACGTCATTACATATGTTGTCTTGATGGCTTCACCAGTTATAGCAATCTGTGACGTCACGAGGATGCCATTTGGGGATGAAACAGACGTGGATCTTTTTGTGTCACTTGCGTTACGTGCCACTAGTCCTACTAACCCGAAGCTATTAAAGCCATGTTTAGACTACGTGCGCTGCGTACTAATCCTCGGTAGGAATCGTAAGCGTAAACGCAAGCAACGCAATGAGTTTGTTCAGACGTTGTTATAGAGTAAGTTATGTAACGTTTGGGGCGTAAATGTTGGTGGATCCGCGACTTTTGCAACTGATGATGCGGCCTTTACGTACAAGCAATGGGCAAAAAAGTTTCGGTTTACACTTTTCTTTCGCGGGGCTTTCCGCCTCTCCGAATTCTGCGTCATCATGCGCGTCTTGAAAGCCACGCAGTAGCGTATCTGTGCAGTTGGTTCGCCAAACTAGAAGAGGGTAGACGCGATGTGCGTTAATACGAGCGCACGTCACGCCACCTTAGGCCCAACCAGCTCAGCCATAACAAAAAGAAAAAAAAGTCCCCACTTCCCCGAAGGAAATCATGAGGAAATGCGAGAATGAATTGCGTAGCGTCCTTAACGGCGTTTCGCGCGTGAGAACCCAGCGTTAGAAAAATAATGGTTTCTTTGTTTTTTTTCTTACACCGTGCACCCAATAGCGCCGTTCGCCGCACGTGGCTTTTTCTGCCGCGAGAAACGCTCTAGAAGCTATAGCGTGCACGGTTAATACTATGAAGTGAACAGAACAAACAGCGTTCTCTGCTCGGCGTTTCAGAGCGGCGTCTCGAGCACACATTTCCAGATGCCCAGCCAGCGAACGGTAGACAGCGAGGCGTGAGTGGGACGGGAAAGTGGAGAGTACGGAGGAGAGAGAGTGAGAGAAGGAGAGAGAAGGAGCGGCGAAGCATACACCTACCCTCTCCTACATTCTCTCGCAACACATGCTCCAGTTGCTATAGGGGCGAGGATAAGTACACGGGCCCGCAGCTGTTGCTATGGGAGAGGGAGTGAGACACCTGCAGGCGCGCGGACAACGCCGGAGGCCTGTCATAGCCCGACTAAGAAATGCTTCTACATTTAAAACGTGAATAAACCTGGGTAAGCTGTAGCAACTGCAGTAAGAACGCAACGCAGATTCAGAGGGGGATTAGCGCGTCGTAAAAAATGGTCACGTATCTCCGTGCTTTGCCGCAAAGGATGTCGAAAAACGATAGTCTTCTGTCTGGAGACGCTACGTAAGATATGGCGCCATCTGGCAGTATTGTGAAGGAATAAAAAGTTTTTAGAACGCAGATCCACCGGTTGGGGACTATCAAGTTTTTTAAAACCTCCTTGGTGACAACACCGGCTCGTTTTAAGCTTTAATTTTAATTAAAACCCTTGATTTTTTAGCGAAGCGTAGAAAACAATCACTTTCTTGCTGATGGTGTTGCATTGTCAGCGCAGTGTAATAAACAGTTAAGTCTTTAGAATTACGTATGTACGCATTTTCTAAATAAAAAAAATCCTGCATATCCACGAAGTGAGTGATAATGAATAAGCTTGCTCCAGAGGTTAAATCTGGTAAATCCTGAATCCTCTGTACATATGCTCAATCATCATCATATGAAGACGTGACACGAAAGTAGTAGTGGTGCGATTGTATATACACGTTATATACACAATGTTTATTATTTACATATCAATGTACTATATTTAGATATTTACATACTCATGCAATATATTCATTTTGTTCAAGAGCTTATTTACGGACCACAAGCTCGGAGGAACGTTTGCCTTTTAGTATAATGACTTTGTGAACCGTAAAGTACAAAGCCAGAGGATATTGAATTAGAGGATGTAGTGGAAAGTTCGAGTAGGGTCCTGACGGCGAGCCCGAGCTGCAGCCGCATTACGAGCCCTCTGCGCCACCACCGTGACTTCTACGGTGTTGATAGTGCGTAGCGCTATTGGCGCGCACTGAGTGATGTGCGGCGAAAGAGAAAGAAAGCGTGCCGAGAGCGAGTGCTACATATAGGTGCGACCACCTAGCAGTCTCCTACCAAATTGGAGCACGCACGGAGAGTGGAACGAGCGTCGCCTGAGCAGTGGCGCGCCATCTAATGAGCGCTCTTCAAACAACGAGTACAGCTGCGCCTCAGCGGGAACAATGAGCACTAGTGTAAACACTGGCGCAACGGTGAGAGACAACCCCCGAGCAAAAGGACCAAGCTCCTAAATACAGACTGCCTGTAACTTATGTATTGATGTTGCTCCTCAATTATGTGTAAAATTAACGTAATAGTGTTAAATAGCTCGTGTCGCAGAAAACCCGCTGCCGGCGTCGGCCCGGTTGGTTGTGAGCCAAAAATTGTCTGTGCGCCTGTGACCGAAAAATCAAGTTACCGAGATAGCCGTGGGAGGCCGCTACTTGTCCACGCGTACGCGCGCTAGCACTGAAAAAAAAACGTGCATTCGAAGAAAAAAAAAGTGCTCAAGGTCACAGTACGTGGTAGTTTCTTTGCCCTATAGAGGTTCTTGAGAGGGAGAAGTGAAGAGAAAAGCGCCCTGCCACCCCTCCCTGTTTAGCTTCCAGCGCTTTCGTCGGGACGAGAGAAGAGATAATGCAATTGCAGCATGCGACAAACCTTTGTAACTCCACTCGCACTGGACGGATTCTTAAAATTTTCGCGGTGTTGAATTCGTGCGGTAATAAGCTCTTCTAGAGAACCCATTCTATGGTTACATGAAAAAATGTTTCAGGGCCCCTTTAACGCATTTTGTTCGACAGGTGTCACGACGAAAACGAGCCCATTCGGTGATAATAGCGCGCGCTGGTCCAATCTACTGTGTGCGCATTTGTGTGTGTGCGTGTGTATGTAACAAAACATATGAATAAGTATGCACTTAGCAGTTGAAGGGTGCACTAGGGGCCGGATTTCGCATTCGCGTTCAATTCCTAAAGGTGAAGCTTAAGGGTCCCTCAATTTTTCGCTTTCAGATTGACAATGTCAGCACGTATGAACGCAGAAACTATATCAAGATGACTGGTTTTTAAGCAAGGGGTTAAACTTTTGCCATTCTACTGAATCGGGTGTCTGCTGAGAAGCAGGACAGACGGAAGGACGGACGGACAGACGGACGGACGGACGGACCAAGATTTCGGCGTTAAAGTATCTCAAGAAAGACTATTCCCTTTAGAAACGCATCGTACTGAAAAGATCAATGGGAACATACGCGGTACGACAATCGTGACAGATGCGACCATAGTCTGAACTCGGCCTACCTTTGTCTCTCACTGCGAATGAACGAATTATTGCGATGTGCATTTCGAAGTAACGAGCGGTTTTCGTATGCAGTTACGGTTTCGAGCTCAATTCCATTGTTTTCAATACAGGGGGATACGCTGTTATGAAGAGGCGATCCGCAAGACCCGCATTGGTGTACCCCACTGTTTCGGCGCACAAATTTTCTTTCGTCTTACCTCACCGCCGCTACGACAGGCTGCGTTATTCAGTCGGATGGCTTTGATACTTGGTCGAGGATTTTCTGTTCGACATCAGTCACTTCATGTTCCTTCTGTCTTCGCAATGGCGTCAGCATAATTCGATTGTTCCTACATAGCGCCAAGCGTAACGGGACGGCTATATGCTCTCGCATAGTAAAGCGCATAGTACTCTAAATCGTTAAACACTCTTTCTAAACACTAAACATACATTGCTGGAGTGTGAACTCGCAGCGGGACGGCTTTATGCTCTCCCATAGTAGAATACATCGTACTCTAAATCGTTAACAACCTTTTCTAAACACTTTACTTGCGATCACTGCAGTCGGCTTTGTGTTCCTGTTTTGGTTAGGCCGCACTGGGACAGCAGCGTTCTCAGGGAAGCTTTGCTTTTCCTTCAGTGTCCATACGCTGTCGGCTGCTGGCACTGCGCTTCCTTTTGCGCCTATAGTGCAAGGGGATGAATCTCCTGCACGAACCCTTGCACATTACTTTCTGGGTACCCAACTTCGGAATTTCATGCCTAATGTGGACCTTAACAGAGGGCCACAGTCAATAACACTTCTTTCGTTTTATGCAACAACTGTTGCATTTTTTTCGCCATGTCCAGTCGACCTGACCTGGCATAGATGTGTTGAATAACAATATAGTTGAGACAACTGCTGCTTTCTTGCTTCCCTTGGTTCCCCAGCCCGCCGTGCTTGCCCTGCTTGCCCTAATCGGGTGTTTTGGAGCACGCTAACGGCTTTTTTTCTGCATGGACACCTCCGAGACTTCATGTGGCGCCTGGGATGGGGTGTGCTTCCCACTCTAGACCACCTCAAAAGATGGAGAAGGGTCCAGTCAGCAACATGTCCGAAATGCTACGTTCGGGAAGCAAATCAGCATTTTCTGAGGCATTGTGTCACTCCTCCTGTTTTTTGGAGATACGTACATGCTGGATTTCGTTGCCTCTACATCGTTTCGTTTCTTCTGGGCGTTGTTCTCGAGGCCGCTTCGCTTGTCTTGCCATTTTTTCCGGTTCTTTCTGCCCCTGGCGCAACCGCTGCGAAGTGGTTGCCGTGGGCCGCCACTTGTGACTGTCTGTCACAGACTGATGTGTCGAGGTGACGGCAGAAATGGCATGTCAACATGGAAATATGCGAACTGCACATATTCATGCTTTATTCGTGCCTATTGTTTACCTTGAAATATTCATATGCGTATCTGTTCTTTCGCGACACATTTTTGTGTGGCTGTGTTTGTGTGAACCATCGAATGTACAAGTTCTTTCCACGTAATCTCATATCATCGTTATTGTATGTCTACAAAGAAAACGTTCTGTTGAAATGCTATTGATGTCTGTGACAATGATTTTTTTCTAAAACAGGCTTTATGCTCTCCCTTAGTAGAGTATCGAGTACTCTAACTCGTTAAGCACTTTTTTTAAACACAGACTAGATTTAGCCACAGTTGATAATATCGAGACAGCTAAAAGCTCTCCCATGGTAGAGTACATCGAACTCTAAATCATCGAACATTTGTTCTAAACAATTTTTGCCTACTCGGTGTAATTTTCGTCGGCATCGCCTCATGAAATGCGAGGCCCACGGAACGGCTTTATGTTCTTCTATAGTAGAGTACCAAGTACTCTAAATCGTTAAGGCCCTTTTCTAAACCACGCTGTTGCCCTGATCTTGAAACTGTGTGCTCAGATTTGGGTGGACGTTAAAAAACCCCAGGTGGTCGAAATTTCCGGAGCTCTCCACTACGGCATCTCTGATAATCATATGATGGGTTTGGGTCGTTGAACCCCTCATATCAATCATCATCATCTTGACGCTGGGACATTTGATTGCTCTCCCATAGTAGAGTACATCGTACTCCAAATCGTCGACCCTTCGTTCTAAACACAGCCTACGGCTACAATATTTCAGACAAGAAGTGTGTTGGATAAATAGGCGACAGACTCATGTGCTCTGTCTGACGAAACCCAGGCAGTCTAATGCACGCTCGGAGCATGGAAGAACAGAAATAACGTCATGCATCGTTAAAATATACGTAAACGCAACTCCGTACTAGGTGAACAAGATGTGTAGTTTCACAATATTAAGAGAAAAGTCGTGA